>CAJVQA010001478.1:0-25448 GCA_910591915.1 Cetraspora pellucida | reverse complement strand
AAACCGCTATGCCCTTGTAGAGTTCACACAAACCCTAGCATCTACTTCACAGCATATCCAAAATACTTTAGTATACTCCTGCTGGTTTACCAAACTCCCAATCCAGATAGCCTGGTAGGACTTACAACTAGTCCATTGGTATATCAGGTTAGCCCGATATTCTTTTCCTCCAGCTCGATCCGGCAGCCTGGTTGGTGGTACCCCCCACTTAGAGGTTTTTGCCTATCTGGCTATTTTGACCTTGGTATCTGTTTCATAAGGCTAGCCTTTACAGTAGGGCCATCAAAGATCTGGCTACCTCTCTATTCGGGTCTTCCCAAATGGACTTTTTGTTACCCAATTTCAACGGATTTACATGGCCACAAGGACTTATCTAATGTTTGCACCGCCTATTGCCGGTTTGCATTCTTTTGTGTAACCACAACCTTGTCCCAAAGAACAATGTCATGTGACCTGTTACACGAATGCCTCATGACCTACCAGTCATGCTGGTGTGACCACCATTACAGGTATCCTAACCCAATCGTTAGTAACAGTTGCCGTAATACGAATATTATATAGGTAATTATCCAAATTTTTGCTGTCGATGGGATTTGAACACCCAACCTACCACTTGGAGGGTTGACAACCTGACCACTTCACTAGGTTGCCACACTCTAAATCAGCTATTTGATATAAAAAAAAAGACTAATATTATAACAGCAATTCAAAAACTATCAGAAACAATTAAGTAAAAACAAAAAGGCAAAGTAATTTAAGATAATAAAAACAAAAGTACATAACAGATTTGAAAGCAGAGAAATTAAAGAACAATTTAAAACAGGCAAATAAAATATACAAGCAATAAAGATTAATTAGAGAAGTTTGTCAAAGAACAGAAAAAAAAATAAAATAAATAATACATAATATAATAAAGAATAGACAATTGGAAAAAATAGTTAAAAAGAAAAAAAAAAAGCTATTGATAGAATACTAGCAAGTATATAGCATAAAAAATGATATAATAACTAAAATTAATAAATGCAAGAAGTGTATAAGAGAAAAAAAAATAGTAGAAAACAGTTGTTAATATTGGCTAAAAATTAAAAACAAAATAAATATAGTTTTAGATATGTTAATAGAGAGAAATAACAATATAATTAAGGCAGCTATTAACTAATTAATAGAATATATAAAAACAAAGAAGTTAAGAAAAAATAAACAAAAGCTAATAGAACTTAAAATATTAGAAGATTTAGAAATAGAGTTAGTTAGGAAACAAAAGCTAAGAGAGAATATTAATCAAGAGTTAATAGAGATTTTAAGAAAAATATATTGAGAAACAAAAACAAATATATAATATATACAGATAATGCAACAAATAGAAAAAATGAAGAAAGAACAATAAATAAAAACATGGGTATAGAATATATACAAACAAGCAAAACACAAAGTTGGTCAGAAAAGAAGGTAGCATTAGAAGTAAAAAAATAACCTACATCAACTACAGCTGAAATGCTAGTAATATAGACAGCAATTTTAATAATATTAAAAAAGAATAACTAAAAATATATACAAATAGCAATGCAGCAATTAGAAACATTAATAAAAACTTAGTGTGTACAGATAGAAATAAAGTTTTTAAGAGAAAAAATACACTATAGGTATTAAAGATAACTGATATAATTAGAACAAAAAACATTTAGATAGAGTAGTTCAAAGTTAAAAATTATAGTAAAAACAAATAAAATAATAAAACTGATAGTCTAGTGAAAAAGAAAACATTAAGCAAAAAGATAATTTTTTTAGAAGAAGACAACTATAAAAAGATAAAGTACTGCCTAGAATGAAAAAACAAATAAATAGACCTACTAGCAAGACTTCTATATAAAATAGTAACAAATGCTTATATTGTTTGACAAGAAAAAGCAGTACAAAAAAAAGTGCTTTTATAAAATATATATTAGACAAACTTTGACTTTGAAAGAACTTAACAAAAAAAGATCAAATATATATACAATAGCAGAATGTCAAGTCTGCTATAGCAAAGCTAAAGAAATATAAGAACATTTAGCATCTTGTAAGAGACAAGCAAATCTATAAAAAAGAATACAAAAAGTATTTATTGCAACAGCATAGAAAAGTTTAAAAAAAAAAAAAAAATCTGGATTCTATTTTATATATTATATATAGCATTTTTTGAAAAAACAAAGAAAGATAAAATAGAAATAAGAAAAACACTAATCAAAAGCCTAATTTCAGAAGCAGCTTAAGACAGATTATTACAATTTTTAAGTACAAAAACAAGACAACAGTTTATGAACATAGTAGCAGAAACAGCATAGAACACATTCTATAAACAAGTTTGAAAAATACATTGTAAAAAGATTAATATATAAGAAAAAAAAAAGAAAGAACAAGTAAAGTAAAAAAAAAAAAACAGAAGAAAAAAGAAAATTTAAACAAGAAGAAAAAGACTAGTTAACAAGAAATAAAAAAAAGAAAGTAAAAAGAAAAAGAAAAAGAAAAACAAATTAAAGAAAAAGTTAGAAAGACAGTTTAGAAATTTGTTATAAAAGAAAAAAAACTCTTTTATTATGAACTTTAAGTAGTCAGACAAGCAGCTTACCTCTGCTGAAGATAATACAGCTAGTTATACTTAGGCACCATTAGGATAGCTAAGGGATGCTAGGCTTAGTTGCTAGGCATATTTATATAATTGCAATAGTAATTTTAAAAATCTTAATAAAGCACTAATATAACTGCTTATAAAATAAAATAAGAAAAGATTATATATATAGTAGGTAGGTTTTTTTATTACTTTTATAAAGATAAAATTTTATTATTAATTAAAATTATTTTTTTATTTTTTTAATAAATTTTTTGAAATTGAAAAAAAAGAAAAATAAAGATTTTAGCAATTAAATATTTCAGCTTCTGTAATAAATATAAATATTGCTTTGTTATTAAAAACATTTTAAAAAACATAAAGTACTTGTAAAATTCTAAAAAATATATTTGTTTTTATATATTATCTTTAATATTTTTTGGTAATATTGTAATTTATATTTTAGTATATATATTTTTTACTTAGTAGTTATTAAACTGAATTAAATTTTTTTAATTGTTTTTCTTATTGAATAATAAATTTTTTTCTAATATAATAAATCAAATAAAAACATTAATCACTCTTCTCTGTAGATCTTTTGACCAAAATTTCTATGAAAACAAAACATAGAAAAACTTAATAACTAGACTAGAAAACAAGATTCAAGGTACTAACAAAAAAGACAGAATAGCAAAAGTTGCACATAGTTTAATAAAAAAAATACAAAAAAGTAACTAGAATAACAGCAAAGAACAATATATAAAGAATTTTTAATAAAAAGTAGAAAATTTTTTAAAAAAATTAGAGAACTGTCATAACTCTGTATCATAGATCCTTTAAGTTATACAAAAAGTCACAATAGGACTGGCAAAATAAACAAACAAATATATACATCAAACTAGTTTAGTCTAGATACAACATGTTATATAGAACATATAGAAAACAATTATGCAATATAAGCAAAAGTTTGTTAGAAGAATATAGAAGAAGCTTTAATGTAATCTTTACAAGAAGAGCATATGAGACTATGAACAGCGTGCATAATAATATTTTTTTTAATGAAGCAAACAAGACATATGCAATATTTAGTAGAGAAGATAATATTATTGCAGAATTTACAAAACAAGACCCAAATAAAATAGTGCTTCTGTGAATAATAAGAGAAATCCTAGAAAAAGCAGAAAAAGAACAATCTAGGAAAAAGCTTGATTTTGTAAAACTATACCAAGATAGAATAAGCATAGAAAAGAAAAAAGAACAATAACAAACAAATAAAATAAAAGAAAGCAAAAAGAGCTAAAAAAAAAAGACAGAAAAGGAAAGAAGAGAATAAAGAGGTTAACAAAAGTTTACAAGCAAGTATCAAGATTGCAGGGAAAAAAATAAGTATAAAGATAGAACAAACAAGTAATAGCCAAGTAGAAGCTGAATTATCTAATTATAAAGAAGAACAGAAAAGAGAACAAGAACAAGAAGACATAGAAATAAACAAAAAAGAATCAAAACAGGGATCAATAACAGAAAAAAGAAAAAAAAAAAAAGAAGAATCAAGAAATCAAAAAAGAAATCAATATAGTAGAAGTACTACTTAAAGAAAACATGTAAGCATTAAGCAAAAAAGACTGCAATCGAAGAACAGCCTACTTGAAAAAATATCAGCATATAATGTATCTAGAAAGACCAAAAAAAAATGCATAAACTTTATTAGATAGTCATTAAAAAATAATAAGCATGTTAAAAATATTGAAGAAGTTTTTAAAAAAAGAAATCTATGAATAGAGGTAGACTTCAACTACAAGTATAGCAGAAATGAGACAATACAAAGAATTAGCAAAAAAGAAAGTGATTGGTACAAAATGATCACAGAAGAAGAAAGAATAAACAAAAAGGGAAAAGAGAAAACATATGATAAAGAATATCAAAAGAAAAGAAACAATATATCAAAATTTAAGAAAAAAGAATATAAATAGCAAGAAAGCAAAAGAGAATCTACAGAAGATTGAATAAATACTGAGAAAAAGGAAATACAGAAACATAAATATATAACATTTTGAAATCTACTAGCAGATATAAACAGAAAAGAGATTGAGTATATGTGCAGAAGATTTAAAAAAGCATACATAACAAGAATTAAGAGATCCAAATACAAGTCTCTTGCAATAATTCAAATAGAAGAATCAGAAGAAGAAAACATACTATAGTTTATATTAGTTAATAGTAACAAACTGATAAGAATAATAAAAAGTAAAAAAAATTATAAAGCAAGACAAAAACAAAGTCAATATATAGAAAAATAATGAAGCTGCCAAGCAATGCTTTAGAAGTTTTGCTGCTAT
The DNA here is from genome assembly GCA_910591915.1 of Cetraspora pellucida. Classification (NCBI taxonomy): domain Eukaryota; kingdom Fungi; phylum Glomeromycota; class Glomeromycetes; order Diversisporales; family Gigasporaceae; genus Cetraspora; species Cetraspora pellucida. The sequence continues at coordinate 20,525 of CAJVQA010001478.1, read as the reverse complement.
GCTGTCTAAAAAGCAAAGGTGCAAAATTAGTATACATTTCACTAAACAGAAACAGAAATCAAAAAAGAACAGCAATAATTACATTTGCAACAGAAAAAGAAATGAAGGCAGCTCAATCAAAACTAATTAGATATAACAATTTTCAAGTATTCTAACTAAATAAATGAAAAAAAGAAGTAAAAAAAGGAGTAAATGTTAGAGAAAGAAGAGAAAAAAGCTGGAAAAGAACTAACCAAAATCTGAACAGAAGATATATAGAAAGAAGAAGTGATTTTCAAATACAAAATGCAGAAGAATGATTAGAAGATAGAAACATTACTAACAAGAAAAACTAAAACAAAAATAGGCAGGTTCTAAATAAAAGATACATTGAAATAAAAAGAATCATTAGTTACAGAACATAGAAGAATGGTTAGAAGTCAAAAACACTAATATAGAAAGAAATGATAAAAATATAATTAAAAAGAAGATAAGACTAAACACACAAGTACATATAAAAACAAAACAGATAGAAGAAGTCTTAGGCCAAATTTTGAACAGACTAAATTAGCTAAAGAATACTTAGCTAGATATAAAAAAATGTCTAGCTAACCACTCCTAAGGGCATCCAAGTTAAACTTATGAATATGGATAAGGAGATTAGAGATTTTTTGCATAGTGAAAAAAGGACCTTTGAAAAAAGAAATAGAGAAAATCTTCTAATCCAAAAGAAAAAAAGAGAAAAAAACAAAAAAACAAAACAAAAAATACAGAAACAAGATACAAGCAGTTAAAAGAGAAATAGAAAAAAAAGAGAAAAAAAATAAAAATTGCATGTCACAACATCAATAAACTCAAAACCAGAGGTTAGAAATTAAAAAACCTGCTAGGTTGGATAGAAGAAGAAAAGATAACATTTTTAAGAATAATAAAAACAAATATTATAGAAAAGGAAGCAAAAATCTTGTTGCATAACCTTAACACAAGATTTAAAGGTTACTAAGTGAGTGCAGTATTGGACAAGAAAAAAGGATCAGGTATTGGGATTCTAATAAATGAAACCTGAAAAAAACATGTTAGAGCAATTAAAAGATATAGTAAATATATAATAGAAGTAAAGCTATACTTCAAACAACTAGTACTGATAGTAATAGGTATGTATATTTTACCAAATAACAAAATAATCAGTAGGAGTGTAGTGATCTAGTAAAGTGGTTAAGTTGTTAACCCTCAAGTGGCAGATTCAGAGTTCAAATCTCAGTATTAACAGAAAATTTAAAAATCCTCTCTATACTATAGTTAACTGTCTCTCACAATTGATTGGAATAAGATATCTGTTACTTATATCACATCAGCATAACTGGCAAGTCACATGATATTTGTGTAACAGTTACATGACATTGTCCTTTGGAACAAGGTCTGTAGTTATATGAAGGAATGCAAACTGGTACCAAGCAGTGCAAACTTACAATAAATTCTTATAGCCATATAAATTATAGAAACCAAAAGAAGAAAGATGAAAGCCTATTTGGAAGACCTAAGTAGAGAGGTAATCCAAACTTTCAACAGTGCTACTGTAAAAACTAGACTTATAAAACAGAGCTAGAACTTGTAAAACCAGACAAATGTGTTGATATTTAAGAAGGGACTGAATGAACTAACCAGGCCATCAGAATTTTTGGGTTCCAAAAAAAAAAGATACATGATGGCAAACATATAAACCAAAGGTGTATGGTTTTGACCTATTGTTTCAACTATTTGGAATGACAGCTTGGTGAAATTTGAATTGAATACTAAAGTAGAAATGATAAATTGTGAAGTCAGTACCAGGGTTGGAATGAACTCTATAAGGGCATAGCAGTTTAATAGTATGCTCTAATTACTAGTATTGGCCTTAGCCATAGTGATACTAGGTTAGCTATAAGAATAGAATACAAAAAATTCTGGAAGGTTTAGTACAAGGTTAAAGGTTCCAAAAAACTGCTTTAAAGACTTAGTGACTATGGTATATTTTTATTGGCATTGGTCAGGGTTATTGGTAGATGGAGTTAAATAAGTAAATACAGAAACTAGAGTGGTTAAATAGAGAACCTACAAGCAGGTTTTAGGTATAGCAGCTAGTGTAAAACCTTTGGGTAGACTACTTAAATTAAACAATGACTAAAGTTGTATGAGTGGCTAGTTGTATACTCTTTTTATAATTGCCTTCTATAGTTGTAATGCAACTATTAGTTAAATATATTATCAATAAAATTCTGGGTCATAAGTACTCACCTTAATATTTAAAATAAAACAAAAAAAAAACAAAGCAATCAGTAAGAAAGTATAGCAAAAAATTGTAAAAATAGTAACAAACAAGAAAAAGCATACAGAAATAGTTATATTTAGAGATTTTAATTATATAATGGACAATATACTAGACAGACTGTACCCACAAACAACAGATTATAAAAAACTGCCAATTTTCAATTGACTTAAAAGGCAAGATTTTACAGGCTTTTTTAGAAATTTGTATTCAACAAAAAGGACATATATATGGTCAAACTAAGAATTAGCAACAAGAATTGACTATATCTGATTGTCAGAAACAATTGCAACTAGTCTTTAAAAAGCCAATATAGAAGAAGCAAAAAATATAACAAGCAGTAACTACAAGATATTAACAACAGTTATATGATTAAAACACATAATTGTAAACTAAAGCTGTACAAAACTAAATGTAAAGACCAAATAAGAACAATGTATTTGTATGAAGAAGCAAAGCAAAAAGACTAGAAAGAATTTGCTAAAAAGCTTCAAGTACAATTAGAGTAGAAAAAAGCCCTAAAGCAATTAGAAAAAGATAGAAGAAGCAGTGAGTATTATACAAATATGCTAGACTATATGTAGAATGCAATAAAAGAAGCTATAATAGAAGTAGTGAATAAAAAAATTCCAAAAAAGAAGATATTCAATATAAAAGCAAACAAAAGACATTATTGAAAGAAGCCATAGCAGCATAGGCATATAATTGAACTACAACAAATAATCAAAAAAGTAAAAATAAGAAGAAATCAAGAGATAAAGAAATAAAAAAAAAAAGAGATAAACAAGAAACTTATAGATATTGATAAAGAAATAAGAGTAGTGTTACCAAAGTTATACAAACAATGGTCAGAAGCTTGAATAGATGACATAAAAGGCTGGCAAAGAATTTAAAAGATAGAAGAAAAAAAGAGTAAGAACAAGTCCAAAAAAAACAGATAAAAAAAATATAAATAGAAGATATAAGATGATAAAAACTAATCAAGAATAAATGATTGCTAGCCTTTTGAACAACTTATACAAAAAGATAGTTTTGAACAGATTTATAATCCAAAGCAAAGATGAAACCAGTCTAATAACAAAACCTAAGGCTGTTTTAGATAGTCTGACAAAACATTTTAGAAATTAATTTAGAAAGTAAAAAACCAAACTAGAAGAGATGCCTGAAGAATAAATAGAAATGTATAACTCAAAAGAGTAGATCAAGAAGTTCTAGTATAAAAAGTTAGAAAAAAAGATAAAAGAAGAAGAATAGAAAAATATATTAAAAAAACTCAAAGTCAATACAACTTCAAGAATTTCAGGCATAAGCTACACTTTAATAAAATAAGCAGAAAAAAAATTACAAAAAATCTTTAGAGCCTTCATAAATCTAGTTTTAGAAACAGGAGAAATGCCTAAAAAGTAAAAAATAGCACAAGTTTATCTAATTTCAAAGATGTAGACTAAGAATATAATCTGAACAATATTAGACTAATAGTATTAATTGAGACCTTTAGAAAGTTAGTCACAAAAGTGATAACAAGAAGGCTAGCCAAGATATTTACAGAAAGAAAAATACTTAAAGGACCAAATTACACAGACTTGCCTGACAACTCAATAGAGCAACTAATACATATACTAAATATAATAATAGAAGAAGCACAAGAGAAAAATAAAGAAATATGAATACTTTTGCAAGACATAAAAAAGGCATTTAACTTAGTCTTATTGAAAAGCTTAAAGTGGGCTTTAGAAGAGTCAAAGTATTACAAAGAACAATAAAATATATTATCAACCTCTTTTGTAAATATCAACTTAAAGTGATTACAGCTTATAGTCTAACAGAAGAAATAATAGCAGAAGATAGTATAGATCAAGAAGAGATAATTTCTTCACTTGTTTGGCAGCTTTTCTATAATCTACTGTTGAAAAGAATTCAAGAAAATAAATCACTAGGCTATATAATAGAGCAAGAAACACTAAAAAATACAGACATTAACTATATTACAAAACATAAACAAGCAGTAATTGCTTATGCAGATAATACTACATGGATCGCAAATAGCAAAGACCAACTGCTAAGAGTTCTTGAAATCACAGAGGAGTTATTCAAAGCAAATGATATTGAAATAAATGAAGCAAAGTCAAAGCTCATAGTAATGAATTCTAGACTAAAAAAGAAAGATAGAGAAATTACATTTGAACAGAATAAAATAACAGAAAAACCAAGAAACAAAATTGTAAGATTATTAGAAATTTAACTAAACAGCAAAATGAAAGAGTTACTAGTCTGCAAAAAAAGTAAAAGAAATAGTTAGCCAAACAGTTAAAGATCTTAGATATAAAAAAATAACAATAAGCCAGATCATATACTTAAACAATATAGTAATAATTTCAAAATTAGGATATCTTTTGCAGTTAACAAGAATGTCAAAAAAGATGATCGACAAGATCTACTAGTTGATAATATGTTTGGCAAAACATAAGTGCAATATGATAAAAACAACAAATAATTACATAATTGAGTACAAAGATCTGAAAAATTGTAAATCACTAAATTAAGAGATAGAAATAAAGCAAATAAACAGTTTATTTGCAAGACTTAATAGAAAAAACACTTTAGATAATCTAACAAAGCTTAAAATAACTTAAAGATATTAGAAAGCAGGCTTAGTAAAAGACATTTAGGACTCTTAAAAAAGATCAGAAGAAATAAAGTATTGGAAGCACAATTTAGCTTGTTAAACAATAGTTAAAGCAAAAGAGATAGGAATAAATATTAGAACAAAAAATTATTTGTAGAAAGTACATAGTTATAAAATAAGTATAAGAGACTTAGTTAGAGTTAAATTATAGGCAGCAAGTAGTAATATAATAAATAAATAGGGTTTAATATATTTAAACCAACTAGTAGACATAAAAGAGAAAAACCTAATTATGTAAAGACAGCTCAAAAGTCTTCTAGGGCTGTTATGTAAAGAGAAAAAAGCCAAATAGTTTAGTAAAATAGAAGAAAAAATATTAATAACACAGACAAATAGAGAAATATATAACCAATACAAAATTAAAAACTATAATACATAGGCATTAATGATTAACTAGACAAAGATATCTAAAGACAGAAGAAAGAAAGAGTAAATTGTATATAGACCAAAGCACAATCAGCAACTTAGTAAGATATCAAAAAAGAAAAAAAAAAGATCTTAGCTAAGCATTAGCTATTACAGAAAATAGAAGACAAGACATATACCAAGATAAGTAAATGCAAAAAGTACAAAAACAAAACAGAACAAATAACAGATAATTGTAAAAAATAAATAAGATAAAACAATAATATAAAGGCAGTTTCAGAAATATTAGTAGAAAAAAGCAGTAACAAGATTAATGCAATATTAAACAAATGCTAGAAAACAGAACAATAAAAGAATAAAAAAAAGAAGAAAGAAGTTTAATCAAGCTAAAACAAGTAGAAGAATTAGAGATGAAATTAATCAAAAAACAAAATTTTGGTAGTAAAGTTACAAATTATATAATAAAAGTCTTAACAAAAAACAAGAGAAGAAACAAAGACAAATACATTTTTTATACAGATGAAACATTATATAAAGAAAAAGGAAAATAATATAGAAAAGATGAACATTGGTTAGGTGCAGGTTAGTAATAGAGAAAACTGACCAGAAGAAAAAATAACACTAGGACTCGAAAGTTGGCCCTTAGTAACAACAGCAGAATTAGCAGCAATATAATTAGTAATTTTAATTATACCAGAGAAAAGGTGTATAAAAGTACATACAGATAGCCTTACAGTATTAAGACACATTAATAGAGCAATTCAAGAAATAGAAAATAACAAAGTTTTGAAAAAGAAAAATGCAATATAGATAATAAATATCATAAGTTTACTTAAAAGCAAGAACAATAGAATAGAACTAGTTAAAGTTAAAAGTTATAGCAACAATAAGTAGAATAACAGAGCAGATTTACTTGCAAAAAAAGGAGCAATATATGAAATAACAATATTTACAGAGAAGATCAAGTGTGACAAAATAGAGTACTACTTAGAATAAAAAAACAGAAAAGTTGATATACCAACAAGACTTCTTTGCAAAATAGTTATAAATACCAGAATTGAAGCTAGTTAAAGAAAAAAAATCCAATTCAAGCACTAGAGCCAGAAACTGAAAATGCTTAATATAATTGGTTAAGCTTTTGAAAAGAGATGAATAAAACAAAGAGGTATATTGCACAATAAAGAAACTTAGCACAAGGAGAGCAACAGTGACTAAATGCATAATAGATAGTTCACCAATACTAGAAAAATTAAATAGAAGAAGACCAAAAATATATATAATGACTGACTGCCAAGTATATCAAAAAGGTAAAAAGAAAACTTAAGCATATTTAGCAAGCTGCATTAGACAAAAAAGCTTGTAAAAAAATCTAAAAATAGCAATAGCAATAGCATAAAATAGCTTTAAAAAAAATGAAAAAGTTAGAATTTGCTTCTTATGCTATATGAAGTACTATTTGAAAAAACAAAAACAGAAAAAATTACTAATAGAACAGTTTTAATAAAAGAGCTAACAATGAATAAGATTAAAAAAAAGATCAGTCAGATTCTAGATAAACAGGCAATACAAAAATGTATAGACATATTGACAAGAACAGTATGAAATACATTCTACAACCAAGTATAAAAATTCAGTATAGAAAAGTACAAGAATAAGAAAAGAAGGTTAATATAACAAGCAAAATGAAAAAAGGTGCTCAAACTAAAAGAGGATTAGAAAAAAAACAAAGAAGAATAAGATGACAAAGGAAAAAGAAAAGAAAAAGAAAGTAAGAAAAATGAACTAAATAAAAAAAGAAACTTAGAAGACAATTGATATGCTTGTCACAAAAAGAAGAAGACCTTTCTAATATGGTTTTAAGTAGTTAGATAAGCAGTCTATCTCTAACTGAAATAGTGTAGCAGATTGCACTTAGATACTAATAGAATGGCCAAGTGATGCTAAATTTGAGTATTGGGAAATTTTATATAATTATAAATATATATAGTTTCAAAAATCTTAATAAAGTACTAGCATAACTGCTTAAGGTTAAAAAAAAAATAAAAAAAATATTAATAAAATTTTATTATAATTTTTATAATGCTATTATAAAATAAAAGTTTATATATTAGTATGTAATAACTTAGTAAAGTAAACAGGTCAAATAACAGATTTAATGTTTAAAGAAAGCATTATTATTTTTTTTTTAAACTTAAGTAGCTATGCTAATACTTTATTAAGATTTTTGAAATTACATTAGCAATTATATAAATATCTCTAATAACTAAGTTTAGCATTATCTGACCATCTAAACAGTATCTAAGTGTGATCTGCTATACTATTCCAAATATGTTAAGGTAGGTTGCTTATCTAATTACTTAAAGTTTAAAAAGAAAAAAAAGGCTTCTTTCTTCTATAATAAGCTCTAATAATGTCTTTATTACTTCTTTTCTAATCTGTAAATTTTTTTTTTTAAGCTTGCTGTTTGATTTTGCTATTAGTATTTTGTGTATTATATAGAATTACTTTAGTTAATTTAGTTGATGCTGTTTTATGATGCTTGTTTAATGTTTTTTTTAAAGATGTTGTATTTATTTTGGTATAACTTAGTTATTATTATTTGAATAGAATGTTTTATATTGGTTCTGGAAGTAGTGATAGTTGTAGGATATAGTCTGAAATTTTTGGAATTTCAAAGTTTTGTCTAAGCATCATTAATATAGATGTAATATCTGCTTATTATATAATTGGTAAACTAATATATATTTTATCTGTTTTGTTTCCAAGTATTTCTTGTAATTTAACTAATATCGATAGAATTATTAGTTTGTTTATTGCATTAGGTTAGGTTATTGTTTTTTGTTATTTATTTAGTATTTTAATTTAGTGTACTGATATTTGATTAAAGTAATAGTATTCACAAAGTAGTCTGACTATATCTACTAGTATTTTAAGAGATGTAATTGGTATAGTAATATTGTACTCTATAATTTTTGTACTATCATTTGGAAGTCTTGATTTATTTGTTAAATTAGCAGTTATTACTTCTTTGCTTATAGGAAACTGTATTTTGTATTTTATTTTTGCCTGATTTAGAAATTCTCTTGCTATGTTATTATCAATTATAGGATAGCTAAATTAAGTTTTGAGTTTTATATTTTGTATATCTTTTAGTACTAATAGTTTTTGTATGAAAAAGTTATTTGGTAGCAGTTTAAATCTATAGTGTTTTCTTAATAAATTTATTATTTTTTGAATGTTTGTATTTTCTTTTAACATGTCTAATAGAAATAGATGTTTAATTCTGCTATTTAGTTTATGATATGTAGTTGATAATAGCTTTTTGCTTGATGACAAGTTGAAGTATGTTGCTAGAATTTTGTTAAACTTATAATGATCAATTAGCTTTGTATGATAGTATCTTAGATGTTGAAATTGCTTAGGATTTGTTATTGAAAAAAAAGATTTTAGTTTTTCTTTAAGTTTTTGTGAATTGTTGAACAGTTCAGATAATAATATAAAGTATAATTCTGGTAAAATTATGAAATAAAACAGAGTACATAATGAGCTTACTATAGCTTAAGTTTGTAATCTTTTAGTAATTGGTAGTTCAAAAGATATAATTGATATAGTTTCAATATTAATTTTTAATGATTTATTAGACAAGAGATGTTGTAGTATGCTGTATACCTAATTAATTTTATTTTGTAATTTTTTTATATTTTTAATTGACTGTGTTTGAATAAAGTTATGACAGTATTTAACTATTTTATAGATATTATTTGGTTTGCTATATCTAAAATTAAAATTCATTAAGTATTCTATTATAAGTTTTTGCTTTAGTATTGGTTAAATAGTATCTTGAGTTTGTCTGTTTGTTAGTATAATTCCATTTTTTTCTTTTACTTCTTAATAGCTTTTCTAAATAAATTTGTAAATTCAATCTGATGAATAGGCATAGTTTGTCTGTTTGTTGTAAATGATGTAAAAAAGACTGAATCTAGATGTTTAAATTTGAAATATATAGTTGCTGAGATTTAGTGTTTTGTTGATTGTATTTTTAATTTGTATCTTGTAAAGTTTTTTATTTTTGTGATGCTATTTAATGTTGTAATTATTTTGTCTAAAAACCAGATTGTTATATTGAATTTTTCAGTAATTTGCAGATCTAGCTGTTGTGTTATATGCTTAGTTCAACTTTGTATTTATGTTGCAATTGCATTATTTTTAGTATCTATTAGATTTTCTATATTTTGTTTTAGTACAAGATTGTAGGACTTGTGATTTTCAGATATAGGCCTACTATCGATACTATCTATATGCATCTGTTCTTTTATATTTTCTATATTTAAATTTCTGTTATCTACTATCATGTTATCTGTGTTGTTATTATTGTTTTTGATTATAGTTTTTGATATTTGATTATATGTAATATATAATGTTATTGTATATTTTGTTGAGAGTAAGCTGTTTTGCCCATTTTTTGAACTTTTTGTATAATGTTCAAAAGAATATAAAAGATTGAAATATCTTTTTTTAATTAAATATAGTTTGTTTCTATGTTGTTATTGTTTTGTTTTATCTCATGAACATCCATATTTTGTTTATTGTTTCTTAGTACATATATAAATATATATTCTATTTCTTGTTTTTGAAACAAGTTAACTTTTACCAAATTCCTAGAGAACTAGTTTTTGATTTTGTTAACTTTAACACTTGTTTTGTTAGTTAGTATAATGATTAATATTGTTGTAAAAGTTTGTCTTTTGTGTTTGTGATTGTTTCTTTGTGTATTATTCAGTTTATTTAAACTTTATCTACTATATTTTAAATTTTTATTTTATTTTATTTGTTTTTTAATAATCATTGGAAAAAATATAAAGAATGCATAGTGTATTATATTTTAAAACCCTAATATTAATATATAAATAAATACTACTAAAAAAAACAAAATTTCAAACTTGAATTTTAAGTATTAAATTGATTTATTATAAGTTCAAAAATCTAAAGTCTAGTTTTCTTTTAATAATATTTAAATACAAATAAAAGGCTATCATTTTGTTTATTGCTTTTGTACATTTTTATATAAGCCACATGCTGTAATTAATAGCTACATAAAATATTTTGATTCACCAACATGGTTCAGTTTTTTCAAAATCTTAAAGAAGTTGATCTTTACTGTGTTTAACTTTCTTCAAGTGTTTTAGCTTTACTGAAGGTTTTGCCAGAGTTTCAACGTTACGCCAAAGCTTTGACGTTTTGCCAGAGTTTAGCCAGTTTCGACTTTTACCTCATAGGCAGAAGTTTGTCTAATTGGTAAATAAATTCAATTTAATTTTACATTATTTTTACAGTTTAAAGTATTTTTTTAAAAAAAACAAAAACTAATCATAATGTAACAAAAAAAACTGTATAGAAAGTTTTATTAGAGCTGTAGGACTCTATGGACAAAAATAAAATCTAATTCTTGTCCGTTTAACAAAGTTAATATAGTAATAACTTCTCAAAACCTGATAAAAAAATCAATTTATTACTAAGCTAATTTTTTTAAATAGATGAGAATTAGATCTTATTTTTGCTTATAGAGTCCTAAAGCTCTAATAAAACCTTCTATACTTCTTTTTTTTTTATTTCATTATGATTAGTTTTCGTTTTTTTAAAAGTACTTTAAACTGTATAAATAATGTAAAATTAAATTGAATTTATTAGCCAATCAGACAAACTTCTGCCTATGAACTTTCAAAAATAGGTTCGTCTAACAACACTAACCAAATCACGCAAAATTATAGCTGTGATTTCATTAGTAAAATTTAAGTCATACAGGGGATCCCCAAAATTCCGGGTCGGAATACCTCGGATTTAGCCTGGCATTTAGTTAGCATTTAGTAATACAAGTTAACCATTTTGGGCCAAAATTATCAGCTGGGCAGCTTTACTTAATGAGTGAGCTATGGTTTCATTAGTAAAACTTTTAGTGATCTTGGGCAAATTAGTTAATTCCGGCCCTGCCGATCATGATTCCGATGTATTCCGACCCGGAATTTTGGGGATCCCCCTGTATGAGTTGTAAAATTTTGAGTAATTCCGGCCAAATTTTTTGATCATCTCTTAGCAAGAAAATCCCGGGTTGAAGTATCTCGTGTAACAAAATAAACGCAAAAACAAATTGTAAAAAAACAAATTTACTATGATAAAAGTTTTCAGAATGAAATTTTACTCATAGGATACAATTGTTAATGTTAGATATATGGGGAATTTTTGAGATACTACGACCCATATTTTTTGGCCGGCAGCTCGGGATTTTCTTGGCATAAGGATACCCTAATTTTATACCCTTTAACTCTTAAACTAGATAAAGTTGTGCCAATGATCTTTTGCTATAATGGAATTTGTTGGTATTATTGCTTAGTGTCGATCCTGAATTTTGGAGTCTGAGCTCTATTGTAAAAAATGTCATTGGAATAAGTTTTGTAATTTATATCTGGAGAAGCCCTAATAGAGATTAGAATCGAACCTGATTCGAATTATTCAATTTATGTGCAAGGTAGCCGTTATATGGAAAAGTCTACCGGTTCATGTGATGTAACTTTAGGGGTGAAATCCGCTTTTATACGTATCAGTATAATGAAACATAATAAAACGCGGATTTCACCCTGGTTTTCGTTTTTAGAAAAAAAACCCCCAAAATCCCTCATTAAAAAATAAAAGGAAATCTCAAAAGATAGTGGTCAGGAGATCATGTGACTGCACCCTCGAATTGTAACATTAGTAGTTAGGACTAAAGATGCTGATAAAATTAATTTCACCAAATTCCACAATTCAACACCAATGTCTTTAACGTTAGAACGGGATTCAATTCTAATTTAGGTGAAGCCAGTAGTTTAATGTTTCTATTCTACAGGATTTATCAAGTCAAAATTTGATTTTGTTATGAGATGTTAGATATAATTACAACCAAATGCGCATTGAAATAAAGTATCTATAAAGGATTTATTCATAAACTTCGTTATAAAATAATACAGTCCGACAACAGTAATAATTCAAAATTTTAAAAAGCAACGTATTTAAATTATATAACCGGTACAATGCAACAGTATCGGATTGTTATACATCATAAATTTAAAATAAGTGAATAGTTAGGATTATTAAAACACTGACATCTTTTTACGACCTTTTGCTTTATCAATCCCACTCTGGATTTCCTGTTCTTTCCTTTTCAATGCTTGGAAAGTTATTTCAATTTGACTAATTTTTTCTCTAAAATGTTTAGCCATTGTAGGATCCTTCTTTTCATTTCTTTGTAAAGATTCCCTGGCTTTTTGAAGTTCTCTGTTGGTTTGGCTTAGCTGTTGTTGTACCTGGTATAGTGCTATGTTATGATTGGTTTCGGAAAGATTGCGAGGACGTTGAGATACATCGGTGTTCTGTTTTCCACCTTTGTTAAGAGATGAATTTAGATAGTCAAAAACAGTCGTATTTGATTCAAAAATGTCAACATTGTTGGATAAACCAATCTTCGTCGTGTTTCGTTTACGGGATCTATGATGTTTGGATTGAATCGATGGATCATGAGATTTACGATTCTGATTTTTGCGTCGATGAGGTCCAGTTCTGTTTTCCAGTCCACTGATATAGTCCAGCGATATTACTTTATCATAAATCTTTACTTCAATCGGATTTATTATGCCATTACTATTCTTACCCAATCCTTCACCCTATATTGCAAAAAATCAATAAATACATAAATAAATATTTAATTCTACCGGTACATTCTAAATGATTCAAATAGGAAAATATAGGTTTAAATACCATTTTGTAACCCATTTTAGCCATAAGTTTGGAAGCAATACCTTTAGTATGTTTTTCCCATTCCGCAAAACGACAGGACTCATCATTAGATGAATTTAATATATGAATGTTTTCAAAATCTTTGGGTTCTTTAGCCGGTGGGTCAATATCATCACTAAAACTATCACTTTCATAATTGGAGTAATCACTATGACTAGAATTGTCATCCTCATTGTCTTCATTGTCATCTTCCATGTCGTAAAGTCCACGTACTGGTATTATCTCATCGGGACCTACAACTACCCCATGAGGATGTTCATTCTCATATCCTTTATAAATCACTCTAAAACCATGGCCACCTGCCTCGATGCCAGCAAGCTTTGCCATGTACCATACCTCATCATTTTCGTATTTAGCCCAACAATTACTTCCAATTTTATATGCATCTATTTGACCAATATGGAGCAATTCATACGGAGCAACAAGATCTGATGAAATTTCTTCACCATGGGAATATCCGCGGGGGCATGGCAACACACATTGATTCGATAAATATTTTTTACATACACGAGTGGCTGGAGTAATAGGTGTCAATATTAATATATTACGAGTGTTGGCATCAGAATTTATACTTTGTACTAATCCTGGAAGGAAATAGACTTTTTGATATTCTGGATGAGTAAATGGGATACAACATTTGTCGCCGATCTGTAAGGAATCCGTATCAGTATTGGAGTTAATAGGATTCTCTTCGGTATGCGTCTGCGTATCGCTTTGAGTTTCGATCTTGAATCCAAAGTGCAAAAAGAACGAATAAATTTTTGTTGTCGAAATCCTCGTTTGATTCTATACTCATGTCGACCATATATACAAGATCCTCACCGTGTATCCTATGTTGTCATGTAAAGTTTCTACTGGGCAACCAATAAGTGCGAGAAGGTCATTTTTCTTCGATAGTAATAATTGTTGCCGTTGAACCTCCATCATACTTTGTAGATCTCCAGCAAGATTGTTCAATTCTGGATCTTTCGGACTAAGGACCAAGAGTTCCTTGATCTCACGTAGGGATTCTTCATTTTCCCTGAGAGATCTTTCAATTTCAGTAGTCGATAAATTGGTTGGCGTCGACATGTTCCTTCGTTTGGAATACTTCTGGACGCGACGAATAAGAATAATAATTAAAAATAAGAATTAAAAATTAATTGATTTTCATAACCAGGCCGGGTCTAATTAAAAAAAATTTTTATACGTATATTATATAAAATTTAATAAAGAAAAAGACCAATAATTATTGTGCGATTGTAAACCATATACATACAAACATACAGAGTGGCTTAGTGAAACGTTTGATTTCAATATAAAAAATATCCGCATTTTAACATTTCGAATTTTTTAATGCATTTAACTCATTTCTACCGTTAACTCCACTATTGAGTCAAAATAACTATAAAAACAATGGATAGGGCTAAAAAAGTGGTCAACGAAAAACATGAACGCATCTTGCTTGAAATGACGAAGCAGCCAGGGAATGACTCCTGTGCAGACTGTGGTGTAAAAGGTAATGTTCTACATTAACTGACTCTTAAATGACTTTTGATTGTTAGCAATATTTAAATGAATTCAAATTGAATTTCTTCCTAATAAACTTTCATTAAAAAAAAAAAACATAGGGCCACGTTGGGCGTCTCATAATCTTGGCATTTTTCTTTGTATTCGTTGTGGTGGCTTGCATCGTAAAATGGGAACTCACATTTCCAAAGTGAAATCAATATCATTAGACTCATGGACGCCAGAACAGATAGAGGTAAATCAGATCAATTGGTAATTTTTTCCAGATTGATTTGATCTGATGTTTTGTTTGTTTTTTTTTTTTTTATAAAGAACATGCGACAATGGGGAAATTTGAAAGCTAATGCAAAATGGAATCCACACCCAGAATTACATCCAGTGCCTTTTAATACATCCGATAGGTAAACATATTCGTTGAAGCAATTTACATCGTTGACATCTGTATTTATGTGTTTTAAATTATAGTGAGATGGAAAGATACATTCGCAATAAATATGAAAAGCAAGCTTTTTGTAATAATTCAAGTAAGGTAACGTATAATTTTTCGGACTTAATGCATTGATTCGCAATGATACTATTTCTAGTGGATCGGCAATACCGATCTTGATGGATATAAGAAACAAATTTGAGTACTGTTCCTGATAGGAATCTAAAAAAAGAACCCGTCCCAATTTTTTTCTATATGCTTTGCTATTGTAGTGCAATATTTTAGAGTACCTGGTTTTCTTTCCCTATCAAGAACAGTACCGTCAGGCTAGTGTTACAAATCGGTAAAATTTTTTCAATCAATTAGTTGGTTAATTATTTTTTTTTCAGTTGGTTGTTAATCGATAAGTTTTAATTGATCGATTAATCGATTAGTTGCAACTAATTCATTGAGTAAATGAATAATTTTTCAATCGATTCTTTGCAACTAATCGATCAATGCTTTAGTAAACTAGTTGCAACTAATCGACTGGTCGACTAATTGATGAATCGATTAGTTGGTATCTAAAAAATTTAATCGATTTGTAACATTAGCCGTTAGAATCGGTATTTTTTGCTATTGATTATATATATATATATATTTTTTTTTTTTTTAAAAAAAAAAAAAAATTTCATGGAAGCAATAAATTTTATTCAATAAATTATACAGCCAGTCCAGCAAAGTTCATCTCCTTCATCGATAGCGCCACCTAAACGTAAAACAATCGATTCTTCCCCAAAATATGCGGATCGAGGAATTAATGAAAATGCGTTACGTCAACTTAAGGATATGGGTTTTACTGATACTACCAAAAATCGAGAAGTTTTATCTACAACGAATGGAGATCTCAACTCTGCAATTGAAATATTATGTCGTCTATCTAATGGAAAGCCAGCTTCCAAAGAACAGACTCATTCCTCCACAGACTCATTTGCATCTAGTGATGATAAATTAGTCCGATTATGGAATATGAATTTTCATGATGAAGCCAAAAATCGAGATGCCCTTCGACGTAGTGGTGGTAATATAGAGGTAGCTGCTGCATTACTTATTGAATCCCGTACATCTGCAACAACAGACAATACCAATTTTGTTGCCAAGTCTCAGCCAGAACAACACAAGTTACAATTGACACAAAGTCAATCACTTATAGATTCAACACCTCCACAAATTTCCACACAATCGCAAAATCTTGTAGATCTTTTGGGTGGGCTTGGTCAGCCAGTTCAGGAGTCAGGTTTGGATTATCATTATTATTCGGTATTCCCAGTAATTTCCTGATGATGTCAATTAAAATGATTTATTCAATTTATGATAAACATTTTCCCAAGATATGACAATCAAGCATCAGCAATATCAACTACTGCAAAAGCAATTACAGCAACAACAGTTGCAACAGCAACAATTGCTACAGCAGCAACAATTGCAACAACAACAACAATTGCAACAGTGGCAACAACAGCAACAATGGCAACAGCAACAACAATTACAACAGCAACAGCAATTGCAACAACAGCAGCACAATAAATTTGATAAGAATGCAATTTTGTCACTATATAACTCATCGCAACCACGTCAAAATCCAGTTGACCAATTTGGATTTCAACAGCCGGGAGCAAATATAACAACAATTAATCCTCATGAAAACGCGTTTAATTCGGGAGCATCAAATTTAACCACTTATGGATTCGGTAATGTTCAAAGTTCAACAATGGACACTTGGAATAAAAAAGTATAATTTGATTTTAAGTTCTTTTTATTAGTATTATAATTTATTTATTTATTATTAATATATAAATATTAATTGTAATTCTAATTAAGACTTAGAGTAATACAATAATAAAGTTATATAATAGATTTATTTAATATATATGCATTTATTATTAATCAAATTATAAAACAAATTAAGAGTAGAGGGTATTTCATATGATTTTAGTGTTACGACAATTTTTACAAAAAATAAAAATGTTATTAATAAATCTTTTTATTATTGTAATTAATTTTTATTAAATTTTTAAATTTTTGTACGTAGCAAATAGGTTAAAATATGTTTTTTATAGTAAAAATTTTAATATATCAAATATATATATTTTTTCATTTTTGCTAAGATCAATTGTTTAGTGACTATTGTTTTGTGTTTTCAATCATATTTCTTGTTTACTAATTGTTCGTCTGTGATACTGCATATTAATACTTTGCTAGATCTATTATTGGAGATTAATTTTTTAATAAAATATCACTATTGTGTAATATTATACTAAAATTGTACTACCAATTATTTGTCTATTACATATTTTATTTATTAATGTAAAAGTTTGATTTTTATTAATAGTGATGTATTTGTAATATGTATATGATTTTATTTTATCACAAACATTAATAACTGATAAATATATTAGTGTTATTTATTGCTCAAATTGCTGATAACTTTTAGAATCCTCAAAGAGCCTTTGATAATATCTTTTATTTTGCAATAAATAACTATTATATATTATATAACTTGTACAAAAAGAGTGTATAACTAATTATATATATAACTTTTGGTTACTTTAAGTAATTCACTTGTCAATTTTATATTAGCTGTTATATCTATAATTTATTAAAAGATTACCTATTTAAACATTTTGGTTCTTATACTATATTAAACAAATAATGTTTAGTTTCTATATACAGTTGACCCCTGTTAATATCAACCTAAGCCACAAATCAAATTTTTATAAATTTTTATATATCAAAATTCCCTCATATATATCATCTTTAATATAATTTCTTGTTAATATCACTATCAATATAATTTAAAACCAATCCAAATAGGTTGATATAAACAAGGGTAGACTGTACTTAAATGTTGTTTAACCTAATATTAATCTTTTTTCTATATGTTTGTTAAGTTACTATTTATTTTAAAATATATTATCTGACTATAAAGTTTTAAGTATTTTTTTGTTAATTAATCTACCTATTTTATTTATTTTTTTATTTTTTTAAAATAATCTTTTTGGTTTTTTGATTTTTATTAATAATTTGTTTGGTAATAATAACCTAGTAAAGTAAATAGATTGTTAACCTTCAAGTGGCAGATCTAAGATTCAATTCTCATAGATGATGAATTTTAAAAATTATATTTGTGTTATGGTAACTGTCTTTTGTTAATCAGTTGGATTTATATATCTGTAATCTTAAATACATCAAGTCAAGACTTATCTGATTTTGAAAATTTAGAATATCTATATAAAATGTAATATTATATATATATAAAAGAATATAAAAATCAATATTATATAAGATTTCAACAAACTCTCTTCACTGATCCTCAATTTCTAAACAAAGCCAAACAGACATAGTGGGAAAACAAAAAAACAGCTCTAGAAACTTCAGTTTGGGTTCTAAGAAAAAAGACTCAGCACACAAAATATAACAACTTTACTTTAACAATAATATAAGTAAAGTCTTCTTAAACAAAAGCTTTTGCTAGTTTTACGATTTTTTAGAAAATTTTTAGAAAAATTAGAAAACAGCACTAAACCCTGAAAAACAGATTTGAAGCATGTGACCAGTCATCAATACAAACAAACAACACATCATGTAATACTAAACAACAAATAGTAACAACAAATAGCTTTATTAGAAAATAACAGGTAAATACAGCACATAGAACAAACAAATGGATGAAAAACAAAATAGTCTAGAAATGAAAATACAAACTAGATTAGGATTATCATGCAGTACAAACCTTATTCAACATATCAAGGGTTTCAGTGATAGAAATAAAAGATATATAGAAAGTAAAATACTAGATGTAGTCTTAGCAAAACCTATAAGAAATCCTAATAATTTAGAATATATAGCAAGAGACTTGGCAATTTATGATCCAAAAAACATTATAGTAAATGATTTACTTCTTTATGGCCAAATACTAGAAGTACTCAAAATAGCAGAAGTATGTATAGTTTCATATAGCACCATAGAAGTATGGGCAAAGAAACTAACATCAATAGATATAATTCCTGGGTCATTCAACTATCAAATAGACACAAATAAGAGAGAAGCAACAAAAAAAGAAACAAAGCCAAAGGAAAAAAAAGAGGCAAAGAAGGTCAAAGAAATAAAAATGTTCATGCATTCAGAAGGAAAATGTCAAGAATATAAAAATAAAAAAGAAGAAATGAGTCAAGATTTAAAAGGAGTTATTAAGCAAATAGAAAAACTAAGCATTTCAACTATAAATCAACAAGATTGCAAAGACTCCAAGAACACGATTATAGGAAACCTGCCAGCAGAAGCAACAAAATACAAAAATAGTAACTGGAAGAAAGGAAACAAAAAGATCTAGAAGAGTCAACAGATGACAGAATATGCAATCTTAAAGAAGATATTAAAAACATAAATAGGAGAATAGCAGAACTAAAAGCAGAAGAAAAGGGTGTGATGACTTAGTGAAGTGGATAAGTTGTCATACCTCTAAGTGGTAGGTTGTGAGTTCAAAACTTATCGATGGTGAAATTTGGATAATCACCAATATAATATATAGATAGTATTACGGCAACAGCATTCTGTCAATCAGTTGAAATAGGATATCTGTAACTATGGTCGTACTAGCATGACTGGCAGGTTTGGGGTATCTGTGTAACCTATTACACAGAGGAATGCAAACTGGTACTGGGCAGTGCAAACCAAAAATAAGTCCTTGGGCTATATAAATCTGTAGAACTGAAAAGCCGGAGCCTACTCAGAAATTCTGAGCAGAGAGATAACATGGATCTTCAACAATACTACTGTAAAGGCTAGACCTAGAAAATAGATACCAATATGAAGAATTCGAGCAGGCAAGAACCTCGGGTAAGGGGTACCACCAACCAGGCTGCTGGATTTCAAACTGGAGGAAAAGGATATTGGGCTGGCCTCAATATACCAAGGACAGGTCACAGTTCTTCTGGGCTATCTGAATTGGGAGTCTGGGTTTAAAGCAGGGGTATACTAAAAGTACTAGAGATATGCTATGAAGTCAGTACTGGGGTCTAGGTGAACTCTATAAGGGTAGCCCATGTTAGTGTTCTAAAAGTGGGTAGATAGTTAACAATGAAGGACCCCCTGCACCTTACTGGCAGGTGACGTACTCTGAAATGTGTAATGGCCTGAGAACCAGTACA
Source organism: Cetraspora pellucida (assembly GCA_910591915.1). Lineage (NCBI taxonomy): Eukaryota > Fungi > Glomeromycota > Glomeromycetes > Diversisporales > Gigasporaceae > Cetraspora > Cetraspora pellucida. Next base: position 237 of record CAJVQA010001478.1, on the reverse strand, counting down.
AAAAGAGTAGGTACTATACTGCTCAGACGGTATACCAGGTAGGTATATATGGGGGGTTAGTTTGGCAATTCCAATATGACAGGGCAGATGATCAGAAGGTTTAAATAGATAATCTCCTAGTAGGTTATAGGTACAGCATCTAGTATAGAACCTTAGAGCAGACTACTTAAATAGGCAACCAAAAGTTGCACATGTGACTAGCTGTACTCTCATCTCTGTAAAAATAGTTGTAATAGC
>CAJVQA010001477.1:0-25457 GCA_910591915.1 Cetraspora pellucida | reverse complement strand
TTCATCATAGGTGGGATTTGAACCTTAGACCTGCCACTTGGAGGATGACAACCCAACCACTACACTAGGATTGCCATTCTCAAAAAGTCAAATTTAGTATATAATAAGGTAATTTATTATTAATAAAGAATTATAAGAATAAAAAACAAAAGGTAAATTGTATTCTAGAACAATAGTATACAAATAAAACAATATGCAGTGCATTAATTTTTGGCTTTTTAGAATATAGGCTTTTTGGCTTGTTATATAATTTAAAGTTAAATTTCTTAATAAACTTTAGCAAAACATTAACTATCAGTTAACAATTAGAGTACTAGAGCTTATTTGAATAACAGTTAGAGTTGTAATTCATTAATATGCATTAAAAAAAATATTAGCATTAAAGAAATTTTTACAGAAAACAATATTCTATTAAAGATTTAATATAATTTTTACTGATAGGTTGGGTATCTAAAATTGTATAAACTTGAAATTTATATAGTAAATTTTGATTTGCAAATGTATAATTAATAGCATTTGCTCTTTTATTTTTAGTAACAAAAAAGACAAGATATACTAAACAGTAGTATAATTTCTATCAAATCTTCAATGCAATCTATAACTACTTTAGAATCTTTAAATGATACTTTTAATAAATATAACTAAAAAATGTATTACCTTAGTTATAATAAGACTTTAAAAGCAGTTGATGTAAAATTTATTAAACAATATATAATTGAATATAAAATCAATTCAGAAATCTAAAGTGTAATGCTAAAATAATACAAACAGAAAATAATTTACTTAATATTTTAATTTTAAAGATTACTAATGATTAGTCAATAAGTAAAAATTCATGAGTTGTTAAAGATTATCAAGATGTTCTTTAAAAATTAATTAATAAACTTGAAGTAAAATTAAGCAGTTTATAGTTAAAATCATATAATTTGTTTGCTGAAATAATACAATTAACAAATGCTAGCTATAATTGAAATGTTAAAATTAATCTGGTAGTTAATGTTTTATAATGATTTAAAGAAATTCAGAATCTTTTGTTTTTCTCTTTTCTAAGTTCAAAGAAGAATTTTATAGGTACAGAAAAATATAAATATTACTTAGAAAGCAGTTTGTGAATCAGAGAAACATTTTCATATTATGATATAGTATAATAAAATTTGTAGAGCAGTCTTTTATAAACATGCTGATATGTGTTATATCTCTATAGTATTAAAACTCATCGAAATATTAAAAAAAAACAAAATGTATTCAAAATCAGTATTGTAAAATTTCTCTTCTTTCTTTCTTTTCTCTTTTTCTAGATGTTTGTACTAAGTTAATAGATCTTAATACTTAGATGAAAAATATAGAAAGACTTTTTATAAATCTAAAGGAAGTGAGTTCATCCAAAACAAATAAGTGGATGATAAGATATTAAGAGTCAAAGTTTGTATACTAATATTCAGAAAAAAAAAATTTGTAAAGAAATTGTTATAACAAAAAAAAAAGTTACAATTTTAACAATTTATAAAAGATTAAAAAAGCATTTTGTTACTAAATAGCCTATATATCAAAATATAAATAAAATGTTTAAGAATCTAAAGAAGATAAAATTTTAAAAATAGAATAAAAATTCATAAATATATTAAAGAAAAATGATGATCAACTAATTTTTCATTTTTTCATCAGGGAAGATTTGTTATATTTATCTAAAAATTTTTGTATTTTTACCAGAAGACACCAAATATTATAGAGTGGAAACCTTCTTAATTTTATACTACAATAATGACACAGCATAAAAAATCACTTATAGATATATATAGTGTTCAAAATGGAAGTATAGTTTTTGTTAGATGTTATCAAGAAACTATACCCATCTCTGAGGCAGGTTGATAATTATTATATAGTAGTTTATAGTTAAAGTTATTTGTTAAATAATTATAAGAAGGATTATTCTTAGACATTTGTCTTAAAGGATTCAGAATATAATTTACAGAATAAAGAAGAAGAAGGAATTATCTGTTTCTTGAAAACTTGATTGTTAACTGAATTGTTATTTTTATTTGAAAAATTTTGAAAGTTTATATACTGTATCTGTAAGCTAAGCAACTAAGTAACTAAGAAACTAAGCAACTAGTTTTATTAAGAGACTAAGTGACTGGTTTTACTAAGAGACTAAGTGACCAGTTTCACTAAGGAACTAAGTGATCAGGTTCACTAAGGGACTAAATGACCAGTTTCACTAAGGAACTAAGTGATCAGTATCACAAACTTAAGACATTAAAATGTTTAAAGTATTAAAGCAACTATAACTAATAAATAATACAATTATAGAAATCTATCCTATAATACTATCAAATTTAATGTCTTATAAATATTTAATGTTTAAGTATCAGTTATCAGATTTAACAGATTATTAGTTTTGACTTATAAAACTGTTATAATAACTTAATTTTTTATTAGTTTATACAGATTATTAGTTTTGACAGAATCAGTTTTAACAGGTTATATTGTATTTTGATCTATAATTGATTTATTTAGTAAATTTTTGACTTTATTATATAAAAACATAACATAATATCTGAAAAATAACAAAACTACTTTTTTAATATTTTTAGTATAAATTAGAAAAATAAAAACTGTTGTAAGTTCGAAGCAAAAATTGATTTGTAACAGCTAATCAAATGATTTAATTTTATATTAATTAATTATATGACCAGACAGACAGACAATAATCTGCATAACAGACATCAAATTTTGCTAATAACCTCTAGTATTTGTGGCTATCATATAATATATATATTTCTGAAAATGTAAGTTTTCTGTTACACTCTAGACGATGAATCAAAACTGAATTTTTGGTTATTAAAAAGTGTAGAAGTATAAGTCTGTTACTTTACTTCAAACAATAAATACTTATTCTGAAAGTTTTCAGATCAGAACAAAATTTTTTGGGAATTTTTGAAGGTTTACTAACTAGTTGTATCTTACATATAATTTTATTAATTAACAAGAAGTCATATAATTAATCATAGAAAGGCAGATAATAGTAAAAAAAAAAGTATAGATTAGAACCAGTTAATAAAATTTGAGTATAAAATTAGTTAATCTGATCTTATAGGCTTGATTAGTTAATAAACTTAATTTAATTTTATATTTTTTAAAAAATAAAAACTAACTACAATAATATAAAAAAAAATTATATAAAATGTTTCATTAGATTTGTAGGACTTTATAATCAAAAATAAGATCTAATTTTTGTTTGTTTAAAAAAATCAGCTTAGTAATAAGTTGATTTTATTGAGTTTTAAGAAGTTATTACTATACTAACTTTTTTAAACAGATAAGAATTAGATATTATTTTTGATTATGAAGTTTTACAGTTTTAATAAAAGTTTCTAAATAGTTTTTTTTTATTTCACAATAATCAGAACTTGTTTTTTTATTTAAAAAGTACTTTAAACTATATAAATAGTATAAAATTAAATTGAATTTATTAGTAATCAGATAAACTCTTACTTATGAAATTTGATTTAATATTAAATAGTTATATAATATTTTTAGTTGCAAAATTTAGACAAATCTGGTTTTAAAACTTAAATTTGGTTTATTTTTAACTAAAAATAGCAAATGATTTAAAATATAATTTTTTAAATTAACTAATATTACATTGTTTTAAAATTGTTTTTTTTATGATATAAATAAATTATTATTATCAATAACTGGATAAACTTTATTTTAGATTATGTAATGTGATTTTAATAATATAGTAATATCATAATACTATCAAAATATTATAGCAATACTAAAATTAAAATTATCTAATTAGATGTAATAATTTTGGTTTTAACAATGTTTTAAAACATTTTATTAAATCAGATTAAAAAACTATAAAATTCATCAAAAAATAATTTTTTATTATCTTTATCTTTAGCTTGTTATGAATTGATTATATAATATTATATTACATAATGTGATTTAATTTTTAAATCTACTTGGTTTAACTTAGAGTTTTGTATTTGGTACAAATACAATTAGGTTTTAACATTTACAAAGGTTTTGACTTCTTGTTAGAGTTATTTTTAATATATATAATTGAATGTAATATAAATATATAAGTGTGTTGTTTTCAATCTTAGAATATAGAAATAGATAGTTTAGTTAATATAAAAAAGTTAAGTAGGCAAATATATTTGAATTTGTATTTATTAATAAAGTATATTAATTTATATGATATAGATATTTAAAAAAAAGATAAATAGTATGATTGTAATAATAAAAATTAAATTGTAGAGAATAAATAATAAAAGTTCAGTAAAGATTTTGTAAACTATTAGTATGAATCATGTTTAACCTTCTGTATTCTTTTGGAGCAGCTGTTGGATGTTTCAGATATTTTTTGTTAAAATGTAGAATATGAAGGTTTTTTTATGAAGTTACTCTATTTATAGTAACATAAACTTGTCCTTCTGCAAACATATTATTATCTATGCTTGTTGTAATATGTAGTAAAGTTAAGTCTTGTACTTTGTGTACAGTAAGTGCAAACATATTTTGAAGAGGAAATTGTCATTTTGAAGCTATTTTTTTATTGATTTCAAAATAGTATATTTCTTTTTGAACTATTATTTTATTTATACTAGAAAAAGTTAAAAAAGTTACTTCAATGTTTTCATTGTCAATTATTCTTGTTATGATCCTGTTTGAGCTATTACAAATTTCTTTATAAAACAATTTGTTATTTAAAAACATTACTTGAGCTCCTTCTTGCAAATGTATGGATTTAGATAAATTTGTTAAATATTTGAATTAAGTGATTTGATAATTAGGATTTAAAGTTTTAAAATCAAGAATGTCAATCAATTCTAAAATAATTAGGTCATTATATGTATCATTAAAAGATAAACAATCACAGAGCAAAAAATTAATTTCATCTGTTATTTGATAAGTACTGACTATATAGATGGTGTTATAAAAACCATATGTAGTAATTTCAGAATTTATTTTTGATTAAATTGTGAGTTTAGTTTTATTTAAAAGATGTCTTATATAGATTTCTTATAAGATGTTATAGAAGTTAGAGTTATTATGTTGTTGTTAAGGAATAGTCAAAAATAAAAGAAAGAATTTTTTTCAGACTGGTGATTAAAAGACATAACAGGATCTAATTAAGAGTAATTGAGCAAGATCACCTATTAGCAACATTGGCACACTATCAAAAATTAAATTATTATTGTAAATTTTGGTGAAAACATTGCTAATGAAGGTTAACAAATTGCTGTCTATCATTGATACTTCTTTGATTAAGATGGCATTAAGTTTTTTTAGTTCAAATATGTAAAAAGGGTTTTGAAATATTAGTAATTTATAATAATTATTTTTATATCTAATTTTTAGAGCAGAATATATAGCTTTTTTACTAACTATTTGCATAGCAATACTGGTAGATGCAATGAGTAAATATAGGTTTTTTTTGAATGAAGAAAATGAATTATTTAAAAGGTCATAAAGGTTTTGTCTGTTTTTGTCAGACCAGTTAGAAAGAAATAAGAATATATTCTGTTTTGTGATTTTTCTTATATATTACAAAGTGTACTATAAATGATGTATTGTTCAATATTGAGAATTAAAAAGAATTTATTATTAAGTTAAGAATAATGTTTTTTCAAAGATAACAATTGATTAAATATTAGATCTGTTAAGTTTTGATTGAAAAAGTTAGAAATAAAGAATTTAATAATATAATAACAATAAGTTATCTTTTTGTTTTAGATAACTTCTATGAATCTGGTTTATTGCTTGGTTATATCTTATAAAAAACATAATTTGGAATCATTCTCTATAAGTAGAGTGTTCTCCTAATAAGTTATTGTCTTATCTTACAAGGATTTTCATAATAAGGTATTGGTAAAAAAAGAGTTTACTATCTTCTACTTTATAAGATATAAAGTATAAAAGAACAGAATGTTTTTGTTGTACTATTATTCTGTTTTTATGATCTCAAATATAAAATAGGTTTAAGCAAAAACCAGATAGATTAAATTTAATTATATAATTTTTGTAATATTCAAAATATGTAATATTCTGAAAAGCTTCATAATTGGGTCTATTAAAATATTTATCGATCATATGATTCCAATATAGAGTACTCCTATGGTCTTCTTAATTTTCTTCTCAATCACCATCATCATCTGGTTCATTATTTAAAAAGTGGATAGTTTAACAGAGTAAGAACATAGTTCTGAAGAATCAGATAAAGAATAATGTACAGAAACAGAACATTTTATTAAAGAGTATTGGAGTAAGAGCATTATAAGTTCAATTGCACCTAATCTTTGTGGCATTATATGTTTTTAATAATCATCTGTTTTATCAATATCAAACAATTTGAAAGGTTCTGCTTTGGTTATATATTTTGTAACATACTTAGCAAAACCAGTCAAGGTGATATATTGAAAATTTAGGTGAGCATGCCAAATTAGTAATGTTTTCGGATAATATGAAACAACATATCTATCTTCTTCTTTAACATAATAATAAATATAATATAGTTAATAAAAGAAATAGTAAGTTATATTAGATAAAGGCTAAAGAAAGCCTTTCAAACATTGTTCATCAGTAGAGTTTGGATCGCTATGTTTTTAATTACAATGATATATTTGAAACACAATCACAAGTTTATACAAATCATATTTGGTATAAGGATTAGAAATATCTGCATAGATAGTATTTAAGAAGATAAGAACTGAAATATTTTTTTCAGTATAAGCAAAAGTGTGCATATGTATTGATCCTCTATTTTGAAATTTATTAAGTTTAAAGTAATATAATCACTTTTCTCATTGAACTAAATTAGGATTTTTTTATAATTTTTTATAAATAATATTTAGCTGATTTTGATAGTATAAATATACATGTAGTAGACAATTAGTTAGAATAAAGCCATTATTATCAGTAGAACACAGAATTGTAGTTAAATATGGCCATTTGTCTTCAGTTATAGTTAAGATAAAAAATAATTGTAATTGTTTATATGCACTTATCACAGTATTAACTTGAAGCTATTTTTTTTTAAAAAAAGAAGTGGCAGTTCTTAAATTTGAATGTAAAGCAATTGTTTTAGATTCATCTAATATATTTTAATTTTTATAAGAACTCTTAATAATTAGATTTGCATGTATTGGGTAATATTTATAATTAATATTTTAGGTTGCTAATAGTTAATGTTAATTCTAAAAATTATATTTTTTTTTAAGATTCAAATATAACCAATAAGGCCAATACAATGTAAGCAAAAGTAAGAATCAGGATATAACATTCTTAATTTGATATATTTTCTATAACTTCTTGTTAACAGTTGAAAATTTGAAAGCTTTTTAATATCTTTATAATGTTCTTGACCTGATGAAAATAGATCAGAAAAAATTAGGCTTCAAGATTTGGGTCAGAAAATAAAATCAAGTGCTTGGTATTATTATTTATAACTAAATCTGCTATTAAATAATTATAACCAAAAACTTCATTATGAATTTCTCAAGAAAAAAAGTTATTAGGGACAACCACATCTGGAAGACATAGTGTTTTATTAGATATAGTACTTCGATAAGTACTTAATAATATATTAAAACTGATAACAGATTAATATGCTAAGGGTAAAAAGATAGATATAAGATATTCTAACCTTGAATTAGTAATAGTGATATTGGAAACATATTTTTGAATGAGAAAATTATTTTCTTTAAGCTAGTTAGAAGCAGAAACAAAAAAGTATAAAACCAATTAGAAGGTTCATTAGTATTTAAATATACACTAATCAAATCAGAATATAATTATAGAGTTCAGTAATTATAAGAGATATTAATTGCTTCTTTTAGATAATAATAATTAATGTAGTAGTTTGAATCTACTGTTTGGCCTAATAAACAATTCAAATATACAGAAGAGAAATATCTTCTGTATAATATAGAAACATTATTAATTTTAAGTAGAACAAATAACAATATTAGAAGATAAAGATGTGTTCTTGGAATTTTATAGCTAATACAAACAGCTATTTGCTCTTCATCTCTTTTATTAGTTTATGTATATAAAAATATGTTTGAAAAAGCATGCATTAACATATATAATTCATTCTTATTATAAGTAATCCATGTAACAACAGATTCTAATATGAGTATTGAGCAATAAGCACAAGAAATTTTTGAATAATCGAATAGTATTTTAGATTGAAATTCATCTAATAGGCATTTAAAACCAGGTAATAGAATCTACAGAAGAAAAAAAACAAAAGTATTAAGTAATAAAGTGTTTATATTATATTGAATAAAAATGTTATCTTGAAAAGCATATTAGATAAGTTTTGATTAATCTCTTTTTGATACAGGTATAGTTTAAAAGAAAAAAAAGTTAAATTATTAAAGATTTCAGAATAATTCATAGTAGAAGTAGATAGGTAAAAAATTCAAAGATCATCATTAGTTATTTTTTTGAATTATTAAAAAAAACTATTTAATTTTATTTTTTTTCTTAAGGATAAATTATTTATTTATAAAGAATCATACTCATTACTATATATCTTTAATTAAAAAAAAAACTAAACAAGTATTAAACAATTAGTTTAAGCAGATTAACAATATGGTTCAAGAATCTTCTTTGTTTTTAGTAATTAAAATACAAATCAAAATAAATTAAAAATTATAATTTTTTTTTGTTTTAAAAAAAAATTTTAATTTACAATGTGATATATAGTTCAAAGGATATTTTTAGGTTTATTTAATGAAAGTATTTAATTAATATAATAAATATAGTTAACTCATTCTATAATGAACCAGCAGTTCTAGAAAAAAAGTTGATATAAAAAATTAATTTTTTTAATAATTCAATATTTTTTATACTAAACTATTACAAAAATTTAAATTTTTTTATCACATATAGAAATCATTATATAGAGGTTTATTGTATTCAAAATTGATTATAAATATTATTTTATATATTAAAAAAAAAAGAATTATAATAAAACAAAAGAAATATCATGATAATAAATCTTCAAAATTTATAAAAATAAAAAAAGAAACAAGAAAAAAATAGTAATCTATTATTGATCAATCTGATCATTATTTAGTTGATTAATTAACTTGGTATTATTATTATTAAATTCTTGAACTATTTTTAACTTATAAAACAGCTTCTAAAAATATTTTATTTACTAGTTAAATAATATCTTTTGATGTTTCTGAAGAGGATATAGAAAATGAAGCAGAAAAAAAAGCAGAAGTGAAAGAGAATGATTGATCGATTCTAATATATTTTCTTGAATTTGGTTTTGTTTTTGTATACTTTTATTCTATACTATTTAGTTTATCATCAAGGTTATTTTGAAATCATATAGTTTTATTATCGGAAATATTGAATAATGCTTTTCTTATATAATTTCATTCTATTTCAGAAACTACAATTTGAGAAATCTTATTTGAGCCTATTTTTAATCTTTTTATAACTGAAAGTATAATTCTGTTTAGATTTTCTTTTAATGAGTTATATCTGTTATAGTTATTAAAATAAAATACAAATATATTCGTATCTATATTTCTACTATTAGTAACATTATTATAAAATTTTTTAAATATCATAAAACTTTTTTTGTCATCATTATTATCAAAATAAGAACTTGGCAATGTAGAGAAAAAAAAGATCAACAATGGTGCTAAATACATAAGATTTTTGTGAGTTAGTTTATTCTTATTTTTATTAGACATAGATATACTTTGAATTAAGATAAGCTTAAAGAAGAGAATCAAAAAAATATTAAAATCTTACAGATATAAAAATTAACTAAATATATACATACATATTCTATATTATTCTTGATGCATAATGCCCTACCATTAAGACAATTAAATTTTTTTCAAAATCGATAATTAATGAATCCAGACTCTTTATATAACCTTTATAAGTAATTTGCTTGAATTTATCGATCATATTATTTACTCTATACAACACATTGCCAGTTAGATAATTATCATTTCTGGTAACTGATTGGACAAAGCAATAAGACATAAAGACAGAGGACATAGTAACAGAATAAACTTTTTTTTTAAGTGAAAAATGTGTGACAGAAAAAAAAAACGAATACTTTATAACAAAAAAAACAAACAATATTTATAACAGTAAATATATATAATTTTTTTTCATTATTTATTTATTATCATTATTTATTATATTATCTTATTATTTATACACAATGAAAGCAAAATCATAAAGATTATCATCTTTGGTCTATCATGAATCACTGACATAAAAAGAACAAAATCTTAGTAAAGCAGCAGCATAAGAACTGATAACAGGTTTTTTTTCTTTTTTTACACTATCTATTATTAATTATCAAATTATTTTTTTTATTAATTAAAATAATAATAAACAACAAATTTATTTTTAATAACAAATTTATAATCACTAAAATAATAATCGCATGAAAAAAACTTAACCAGTCACTACTTCACACATGTATACACATAGCGCTTTTCCCAACAGAAAATTGTTTAATTATTTTCAAAGTCGAACATTTCATCAACACGAAACAGATACACAAACAAATATGATGCTGATTACATCAACGTGAATTAACATAGCGTAGATAATCTTAAAATAATCATCATTGTAGGATGAAGATTTTCATTCGATATTCTTTGATAGTCAAACCGAAGCCAGAGGATAAGCAAACACCTTCAATTAAAACAGAAATAATAAGACACAAAACCAACAACTATTCAGATCAGCACGAAAACAGATACTTACATATGAGCATTCACATACGGGATTAGTACACAACATAGAATACCGGGAACACATTTTTCATATACAAAAAAATACATAAATCGACATAATCGACAATCGACATAAATCGACATAATCTACAATCGACATAATCGACAATCGACATAATCTACAATCGACATAATCGACAATCGACATAATCGACAATCGACATAAATTGACATAAGGGAACAACCAAGCCCAATCGACTAAACCATAAAAAGAACAAATAAAGCAAATCAGGATGCACGAATTCATGATATAAATAAGACCATCATCCAAAGCGAAATAGAATGAAGCGGCGTAAGCATGGTCATGATCAATGATCAGTAAAACAATCGACAAGAAACACCTAAGCGCAATATAATCACGAAAGGATATGAACATGATCATGATCATGATCATAAAATGAAAATAATACAAAACGATAATGTTCCCGTGTAATGACGGATTCCCTAATAAAGTGTACCGACGTAGCATTCTAACGAATATCTTAACCAGAAACAACAAATAATTGCCTAAAACAGCAAAGCAGCATAACACGAAACCAACATCATCCCATAAATGCGTTAACGAACTGTTTGGTATAGAAAAAATAATCTATATAATGAACCCACTCTATACCGAACAAAACCCCCCAGAACATGCAGTTCGGTATATCTATAGTCGACTGTATATTATCAATAAAAGAGTGAGAAATATCTGGTCACTAAAATTATAGGGATTATTACAAAAAAGTAAAATTGTTAGTTAATTTTAAAATTTTTATCAGTATAAAATTTAAAATGTCCAATTATCGATAATATAATTATAAGATATAGGTTACTTAAACTATATTAAATATAAAGAGATCTCTCTGGAAACATTCTTTATGGATGCACGGATTATACAAGATATCTTTACAATAAGCACTTATAAAACTTCTTGTTTACTATGAATACACAATCATTTAAAATATTAAGAATTGTAAAATATCGGCCATAGTCAACTAATCATTAGTAGGGTGACACAGGTTCTATTATATAATCGTACAACATAAGCATTAGTTTTAGGAAAAGAATAAAGTTTTGGATTATGGTTAGATTATACGTAATTAATATGTTTTTCTAAATTAAGTTTGAATAAACAAATAAATAAACATAAACTGATCCTGTCAAAACCGATAACCTACTATAACCGATAAAAATTAATTCACCATGTCTGTTCCATAATAATAATTCAAACCAGATAACTATAAGATATCGGGTTTGTCAGGTAATATAAATATAATCGAACACCTCAATGATATATTTTTGACGATCAAAATCAACAAAGTTTAAAAAATTATAAAAAATAAGATTAGCTGTTATTCGATGAAATCAAAATTTCATCATAAAGTCTAGGATATTAATATATATTTCTTTTCGTATATCGACAAATAAAAATTGACGAAAAAATTATCTGAACCTACTTTGGGCATAGCAGCAAATTCACTTATAGCACCAGCACTTAGCATCCCAATCTCACCAAAAGAAAGCCTATATCGTATATCTAAAAATATACAAAGATCCGGTCAGAGCTGATTAAAAAAAAGAGTTGATCATTTTATTCATTTTGGTTATGCATTTTGCAATCCGTTGCAAAAAGGATTTGTATTTAGATGTAATGGTTTTTCTTTTGGCGACACTCAAGTCAATCATGGCTCTAATTTTAACTCGACAATGCTAGATTACATAGGCTATTACAGATAAGCTAAAAAATTTTCGTGTAAATAATTTTTTAAATGATATATATAAATATCATATTTAGGTTTATAATATGAAATGTACGGATGGATTGCCTATTTTAGCTGTTAGTAATTATAACTAGGCATTACACTAGTTAACGGACAAATGTGTAGGGATAAATGTGTAGGATGGCACGATGTCATTGAAGGAGATATCACGATGTTGTCCTTTAATAATATATCCACCCTAAAGTTAATGCACTTTTAATGAATAATGAAATGTATCTTTTTCTTTAAATTAAAAATCTAATCTATACTATTGTAAGTCTGTTGATCATTTAACATTATGATAGATCGAAATGGTTACTTTCATTTTTTTCATTTTTGGTCTATTCTTTATTAAGGGTAGATCATTTTTATATAGTAATATTTACATTTTCATCTAAATATGATATATGTTACTAACAAAACTTTTTTATTTTTTAATTAATAAAAAAAAATTTATAATATTATAAATAAAATTATTTATCTATTATAGTAAAATTTTGAAATATTGTATTATTTTAAAAAAATATATTTGTATATATAATAAAGGTTACTTAGGTAGGTTAAACTTTTACTTAATGATTAAAATTAGTTTATTTAATATAATTTTTTATAAAATTAAATATAAAAAAAATTTACCATTAGGTTTATATATAATTTTAAAATACTTGCCCTTACCCTTAAGGCCTATTTTTCTTTATTAAGGTCTATTTTTTCATACATATGTAACGCGCATGTGATGTTATATATTATCATGGACAAAGTCTGTTACATTAAACTAATATATGCTGTGATTTGATTGGTTAATTAAAATATGCGATAGAATGATTAAAATATGCATTATTGAGCTTTTAATATCGAGTGCACATATAAAAGCCAATAATAGAAGCAGGTTAAAAAAATATTTTAATACTTACATATATATTTGTACACATACTCCATTCTTATTAATAGGACAACCGTCTTTTGAAAATTTGCTTTTGTTTTTAATTCTTTAATAGATCTTTTTAATAAATTCTTTTTTAATAAACTATTATTTTCAACTGACTGCCTTACTTTATATCCGCGTGAGGATTCTTCGTTAAAGGAATAAAACCTACAATCACCCGTTATTGCGTTTTGGCCCTAAGTGAAATTCAAAATGATAAAATCATACTTGTTTTTGTTAGTAGTTTTGGCATTTTCCTTTTGTCTCATATCAAAAATCGAATCTTTTAACCGTAAGTTTACAACATTCCTTACTCTTTCAACATTTATCGTCCAGAGAATGTAAAAAAGAAAAAAAGATAGTAGCATTATCTAGTCAAGCAGCCAACTGTCTCTTTATATTCTAAACCATTCTCGGTTTTATACGTTCAGAATCATTCTCGTTCTTATACATCCAAAATCTTTTTTACATACTGAATTACTTACCCTTATTCGTTTTATTACATTTGATAGCATCTGGTGTTTCCCTTAGTACCAGACAAGGCTGGTGTACACAGAATCTGGCAGTTTGTCCGAATTATTGCAAAGATAATGGAACAAGCGGAGCAACAGTAAACACATGTGATCCTGACGCATGCACTTATCAATGTGTTTGTTCTGACGGTCGGTCGCCAGATCCAAAACGTAATTATTTATTTTCTTTTTTTAAAAAAAAAAATTTGTTACAAGTGACTCTTGATATAAGAAAGTTACCGGCTCCAGTCAAAATCTTTCTTATATTGAGAGTTTTTTTATATCGAATGCTTTTTATTATAAAATTTTCAATTGGGGCTTCTTATATCGAGAGTTACTCTTTTTAAATATTTTGATTAATTCTTAAATCTTTTATTTTCGAATCTTTTGTCAACAGTATATACCATGCCAATGGACTTCTTTAAATGCACTAGTGATCAGGAAAATTGTACCTATTCATGTAACGCTGGCGACCAAAAATGTGTTGATACTTGTACAGGAAATTGTTCTGCTACCCTGAAAAAAACATATACATATGTTTTGCCCTCATCTACTCCTGGTCCTGTACCTACGCCAGCATCTACATCAGGTTATCATTCTTCCCCTTCCAGTCTATTAACTCCCAATCTTGCCAACAAATCAACTCCCGCAATAGCAATCGGGTTCCTTATTGTTTTCTTAACTTCCATAACGGTATTTTTGTTTCGGCTATAAAATTGAGGAAGGAATCGAATTTTTATTTTAATAACACGCACAATGGTAATTTAATCTCCTCAGTTATTATATATATATTTTTTAACAGCGATAGTATTTAAAATATTAATATATACGTAAAATAGTTATCATACTTTTCGTATTTTTTTTTTTTTTTTGTGATGACTGATTTATATCCTGTTATACAACAAGTATAGTTTTTTTTTTGTTTGAGGATTCTTATTTTAGTAAAAAGTTATTTTTTCTTTTGGCCAAATATAAATATATAGATAGATAGCTATTAATAGTGTGAATAACGTGTCTCACATTACTTATGCAACTCGTTAGGCAGTATCACGGGCACCTATTAGACAATTAATAAAAAAATAATCTGTACGCGGTACGTACGTACATATTTGCTAGAAAAAAACCTGTAAAAATGTTTAGAATTATTAGCGATATTGCATTAGGGCGTTCTAAACCTATTGGTTTAAGGTGTGACTAAGATGTTACTCAAATTAAACGATTTATGGTGCAAGTATTACGTAGAAGCCAGTATACACTAAAAAAGGCGTGCATTTATACATGAATTATTATTTTTTTACTTAATTAATACCATAAGATTTTCGCGCTCGTATTTTGTGTTATCTATTTTTCCGAGAAATTGGTCCTATATTTCATTTAATACACTGTAATATTTATAAGTACAACAGCATGTAGTTGACAAATTAGAAAAAGAATCGAATCAACACTATGTATAAATTCTGTGCTACTATCTATAGAAGGGAATAAAGATGTCACGAATTTGAAAGCACTTGATATATATACATATTATAAAAATAGTCTTTGTTCTAAACACTGCTTGAAATGCGTAGTTAAGAATTTAACCTCCTGTAATTTTTTATTTTCATTTTCATTTAGCACATTAAGTTTATTTTGTGCTTTAAGTTTGCAATTATAATTCTTATATATATATATATATTATTGGTGCTCTTGTGAATTTTCTTGAACCATTTATCCACATCAATTTAATTCTTTATAATTATAGATTAGTAAATTACTTCAATTCAACTTATCGCCTTTTAAACTAGGTTATCAAGAGCCATAAAAATTATTTTTTTTTATATATAAAATGCAGAAATATGTTGCTGACAGACATTGCATAATTTGGCGTAGGAGTAGCGCTACGCTTCGGACAATAAAGGTTTTTGGTTTAAAATTATTTGGTTTAGTATTTATAACTATACACAAATGCTATCTCGTTTCTGATTAATACTAATCGAAGTCTTTAATACGAAATCTCGAAATCTCGATGACTTTAAACCTCAAAATATAATCTTGTCCCACAAAATTCTGACAAATCAAAAATCCTAACGCATATACTTATATTATGAATCAAAAAAAAGCAAAAAATATAAAAAATAAAGAGGAAATTACATATAAGGGTCCTAAATGAAAATAATTATATATAAGGATCCAAAATTTGAAAAATATTACAATCAAAGGTCCGAATTTACGATTATAAGTTTTTAATATTAAATATAAATTTCTTTTGAACCTTGCATAAAAAATAATTTAAGTGATAGTTGAAGGGTATAAATTTCATAGAAAAAATCGGCGGAGATTTACTATTACTTTCATATAATGTTGGAATGTCGAAAGTTTTTGGCAATATGTAAAAGTCATCGTTATAAAGAATAAAATACCAATAACTCGCAGTCTACAAACCAATTTGAATAATTATTTACCAATCGAAGCGGGGCCAAACTTATTGCATGAAACGCAAAACTTAAAGTATTATATAATTTCGGCAGAATTTAAAGGAGATGGTCACACTTTTGGACAAAATGGATAAAACTGCACAATATGATGGACCCAAAACTCCTAATTCTAACTTCAAAGTTCAAACCGGTATATTTAAAACGCCGTAAGCGAAAAAAAATAATTCATATTGTAGCTTTGTAATTTACTTTTGCATAAATAAACAATGCCTATCAGAATAAATATTTTAAAAATTGTCGCAATGAAAGTGGATATGAAAGATTGAATGCCATTATGTTAATTAACCCTGGTTGCTGATTCCGCATTCACAATAGCATAAAATAAAAAATGGTGGTCACCGACCCCTTCTTTATTAAATAAAAAATTATTGCCGGAACAACATTATGCAAATAAAAAATATATATTTTACGATAAAAAAAAACAAAATATATTCACTTTTTTGTCTAGCATTTTTGAAGCTTAATATTACTAACAATGAACTGTCATTAGATTTTGCTCTCAAAGTTACAGTATCGATTGTCTTTTTTCCATTTTATATTTCTTCACGCTTTCCTAAATTAACTTCTCCGTTAAATGACCTCTCATCTTCTATATTGGTGACATAATTCGGTTTGCTTGGTCCATATGAGGTTTTTCCCAAAAAAAGTTCATATCTAAACCTTTTGTTATCAATAATTTAGTGGCTGGGAAATAACAATAGAAATCATCTTTTTTTTTTGTAGACCTCTTTCATGTACAGTATAATTCCTTCCCAAAATGGGTTGACCTTTTTTCTCTATTTACGAAGATTATTTTAGAAAATTAATTAATAGAATATAATCAAAATTATTTGTTATAAATAAATACTATAATTTTCAGAATTTGCTTAAGTGTCTAATAAATTTGCCGAGGATATAAACTTGAAAAGGAGGTGAGTTGTTTGTCTATTAAACGCTACTACACCTCAGTGAAGAAATATTTAAAGACAACAAAGCCACTCCAATTCGAAAAAAAGTTCTATAACCTATTAAACGCTACTACACCTCAGTGAAGAAATATTTAAAGGTTTGTAAATTGATTTCTTTTAACCCAATCTATTAATTGCTACTACACCTCAGCGAAGGTTCAACAAAAGCAATTTCAAAAAGTCTAAGAAGCTTTTGTCTAACCAGTTAAACACTACTACACCGCAGTGAAGAAATGTTTAAAGGCCCAACAAAATCACAGACTTTTGCAGTTTCATCATAGATATAATAAATACTAGGTGTATAAATATATTATCCATACCGTATTGTCCATTATACTTGTATTCGTATAAATCGAATAAAACTCGTGCAATATAAAAAATTTGTCGGGTGAGCTTGTTTTTTTTCTTTCAAGGTTATTTATAATTTTTTTTATTAAAACTTTTCATCTCCGAAAGTTGTTTTGGTGTTACACGTCATGAGATGATTAACCAAATTTAGGTTAGGGTGCTTATTTCAGAAAAAGCCCACGCAAATAAGTTATTGTTTGGAGCCTTACATGTTATGCACGTTGAAACCAAAATTACGTTCTTGATATATTTTGACTAAAAATATCAATAACATAACGCCATGTACCTAAATTTGCATAAAAACAAATTTTACGTGTTCGTCTGATAGGTTCCGGACAGTAACAGTCACATGATTTGTCTATGATTCAATTTTTCTTAGTATCGCCGTCAAAATTTTCACTTTTACGTGACAGAGTTTAAAAATCTTTAAATTCGTTTAAGCTAGAATTAGCGTTTATAATAGAGCTATTTTTTAGGAAAATAATAGTAAAATCACCCGATGAATTTTTTTTGTTAGAGCGCAAAGTGTGGTTTCTTATGCAAGTTTTTGAGAAATAAATGATTTTTGAAAAGTGAACGTTTTGTTTTGACCTTCCTGATTGTGTAACGTTACATTAAAACGAAACTCGCTATTGGATGATCATTACGTGAAAGTTAAAATCTGACGGGGTAGTTCGCAGATCAGGAGGGTAAATTTTGTATTATAGTCATATTTTAGTCAAATAATATATCTAAAATTTCATATGTAAATTTGTGTCAAATAAGTTTCACAGTTTTTGTTTAGTGGTAAGAAGTTGTTATTTTAATTTTGTGCAAGGATTTTGTCTATTATAGCATTTAAAGATTCTTTAAAATTTTAACAGTGATTAATGGCTATCCGTTTGCTATTTATACTAAATTTAGTATAGTACAAAAAAAATTTTTTTGATCCAACAACTTAATTAATTTTATTCATACTTTATACAAATATAATTTAATATTAACTTAATATATAAACAAAATTTTAAATAATATTTATAAATAAGATTTTGAGATAGTATAATTTTAATTATACTTTATTATTCTAAAATATCGCTATACTAAATTTAGTACAGTAGATTTTTATAAATATTTCATTAAATATATAAAATTAAAAATTAAAAAATGTAGAATAAATTGCTCATAATATATTCTTTATTTTCACATATTTATATGTTTAATATATATATAATTACTAAAACAAGTTTTATATATCTCTTTTAAAGTGCTACAAACACAATAATATCTTGTTCATATACTACAAGAATTGTAATAAAGCTGTGAACAAATTATACTACCTGTTTTATTTTTTCACTTTGAAATAGCATATAGCTGGTATTGTAAGTTTGTTTGTAATTCTGTTCTTATTCCTAATAATGAATTTTCAGTTATAAAATAATGTTTATAAATTATCTTATATGGTAATTATTATTTAAAATCAAAATATGAGATATTTTGTACATGTTCATTATATTTTTTAAAAGTAAAAAATATATTTGCTTCTGTAATACTAAGCAAAAAAGCAATATATGTATTTGCTAATTTGTTTTTTGTATAATATCATGAAATAAAGACATTATATTATAAATCTAATAATAATTAATAAGTTTGAAATAAATATATCAAATAATATAAAAAATTATTAACATACATAATTATTAATATCAATGGTTTTCTTTAATTAAGAATATTCACAAAAATTTTTGGTCTTGTAAATTAAGTAATTGATAAATTATTATTATTATTTTTTATTATATATTCTATTTTATCTTTATTTATTATAGTTGATGCTATTACTATAATACATTATAGTTTCTAATCTTGTCAAGATATTACAATCAAATATATATTATTAATAGTTGCAACTTTTGAAATATAAGATCTGTATGAAATTTCTAGTTCTTAAATTATATCATTAGGGTAATTTAAAGATCATGCATATTTTTTAATATGAAATATATCATATAACCTATTTTTCATTAATAAGATACAAAGCTTTAGTGAACCAAACCAACTGTCTCTAACAATTGTTTGCCTACTTTCAAATTATAACATGTTAATCTTAATACATATGCAGTTGTACTATCATAATCTACTACAAATTGTTTTTTTTTTTAATTTTTTTGTCTTTATAAGGTTCTAAATAGATTATAATATTTGTAAAACTATTAGCAAAAACTTTCTACTCTTGACCTATAGGATGTAGTTTTCTTGGTATTTTGTGATAACCTGAAATTTTATTTTTTTTGCCTAATCATATATTTATTGACTTATCAATATATAAACTTTTTCTTAGCTTTATGACTTCAACAAAATTAATATTAAAGGCATTAATAAAGCTGCAAACAGAATGAAGTAGATTACTAATATTTGGGACATTTAATTCATTAGGTATTATTAAAGTATAGTATGATAATATTTGCTCAAATTGTGAGCAACTTATTCAATGATAAAAAGCAAATAGTTTAATAAGTTGTGTTTGTTTTTTTGTTATTTTTTAGTAAAAATAGAGATCACTTACAAAGAAAATAGAAATTAGCACTCACAAATCTAACTACAATATATATTCATTAAAGTCTAAGTTTATTCAACCTAAATTTTTTCTTTTATAAATATTAATAAAAAGAATAATGTATTGCTCAATATAGCTTAAAGAAAAAATATTAATAAAATAATATATAAGGTGAAGTATAATTAATTAAGAAAATATTAATTTTATATATATTAGTATATATTAAATTAATTTTATGCTAATCAATAGTTACAGATTTTTTTTGTCAATTTACACTAGTAGGAACATTAATTTTATTAATTTCACTAGGATTATTATCTTCTGAACTATTTTTACTATTACTAAAAGACTTCTTAAGAAAGTCTATTATATTTGATTGTTTTAATTTATTAGAAATAGTTTTCTTATATTATAAATTATTAACAAAAACATCTGCAACTATATTTTCTTCAATTTCTTTTAATTTTATTTTAAACATTTGATGCTTTACTATAGTTAACTTACTAACAACACTTCTATAGAAATGTAGCTTTTTTAATTTATTTTCATAATATTTAAAGTATTCTGATATTATTTCTTTTAGTAATGTTATTGTTTTGCAACTAACTTATATACCAATTGATATTTTATTTGATACTTTCAGTATTATATAAGTATATACAGAAAAACCAAGTACTATAATAATAACTAATGCATTTAAAGTCTTTATTAATATTATATTCAAAGTAAAAAGCTTACTTTAATATATCTAATTAGGTTTTTTATATTTAATTTTAATTTTTTTATTTTTTTTAAAAAAAATTATCAAAAAACTCTTTTCACTGATCTTCATAACCAAAATTAGAACAGAAAGAAAATTATAAAAATCACAAAAACTAGCAAATAAAAGCACAGCTACCAACTAAACAAAGTTAAAACTAGAAAGAAATTAGATATAGTTTATTAAAATAGTAGACCAAATTGACAACAATATAGTAGTTAGTCTTGATTTTTAGAAAAAATTTTTGCTTTTTAACATAAATTTTTAGTCGAAAAAAAGAAAACACAAAAACTCTGTATTGCAGATCACACATATGACATGTAAAGCAAGTTAGAGTAAACAGTAAACACAACAAAATAAATAAACAGATATGCAATCTTATAGATAAACAAATAAACATAAATATTTATAGTAAGACATGTGTTGAATATATACAGATAAGATATAGAAATAATGCAAAGAAGTGTAACACAAAAAGTTTAATCAGTATCTACAGAGATCAACTGGTATAAGAAATTAGAAAAGTATCATGATATGTTTAACAAATCTGACAAAGTACAGAAAGAATTATTAGATATAGATAATCTCATCACTTCTGATACATCAAATATGTCTAATACAAGTTGATAAAATATATAACTAATATCCCAATTAATTAATATTAAAAAAAAGCAATACTTTTCAGAAAAAATATATTTTAATATAAGGTCACAAAAATGTATATATCACAAACTAGCTATATGTACTATATTACTGATTTACAGAATTTCAAAGAGCGATTGTACATATTCAAACCAAAACTTTCCTATATATAAAAAAAAATTTTTTATTATGCGAACTGTACTTTTCTTACTAATAAAAATTATTCCCAGTAATGTTTACGTATGTGCTAGAATTTTCAAGAAATTTAAAAAACATTTTAATAATATGATTAGTAGCTCAAAAATCTTTAAAATAAATAATTTAATTTTTTTAATAAAATATTCAAAATTCAAAATAAATAAAACAACATTAATAAACCTCATCTAAGCTCTTAGACAAAATTGTTCTCCATAGTCGAAAATATAAGATATTAAAATTTTATATCGATATGTAAAACTTTTCCTCATAGAATTTCTAAATTAGTAAACAAATTAAAAAAAAATAAATGCAAGAAATTTATTTAAAATTTACAACTATGATTCGTCTAAATAAATTTTCAAATTAATAAGAAATATTTTTATCTATCGCTATGAAAACTTTGTACTAAATAATTTCGACCATGAAGAACAAGTTTACTTAATGCCTTATGTGCAGTTAACAATAGGGATTTTTCGATATTTAACGTTAAACTTTTTTTTATTTTTTTTTAAAACCCCGTAAAATTTCTTTAACTCTAATTCAAAATGTAGAACACATTAGTAAAATATTCCTTAATTCACTTTAAAATTTTATTATAGGCGCAAAAGACCACAACAAACATTTTTACTTAATGCATAAATAATGATTTACATAACAAAAAAAAAACTTTATTATGTATCAAATTCATCGCACGGGGTATGCACAATAGATCATCAATTTAAAGAGGTATTTCATTTACGCTTCCTCATTAAGACTTTCGTCTTCTGAATACAAGTCTACATCTTCATCTTCACTTTCGTCATTTATTCCATCATCGACCATTTCTCAATATTTTCTCGCCTTACCTAAACATTTTCTCCAGCATGAAACAACCATATCTGGTGTTATTTCTTCCTGAAAGGAACTAAGTAACGCATTCCAAAGAGAAAGAATATCTGGCTGCTTTTGCCCCTCTGTGATTTTATTTTTTACAACTCCCTACACTAGCTCAATCGGCTGCAACTCACAATGATATGGAGGTGTAAAAAGAAGTTGATGACCAAACTTATTTGCAATAGTGACAGTAGTGAAAGGGATAGATTTTTTTTCTTTTTTCGTTAATTTATATAGTTTCGCTTTTGTCATACTAGAGTCAAAATCGATATTGCGAGATTCTAGCCACTCCTTTATAATGGGTTTATTCCAATTAGAAGTTGGTGCGGCTTCAGAGCGATGTTTGTGGTACTTTGCCTCATCCATATGAATAATACATGGTCTATAATCATTGCTAAGATTTTCACAAAGGTTTTCAAAAATTCTTTCAAATACTTCTGCATTAAAATTCCCATGATAATCCACCTTATCTGAAACAATACCAGCCACTTTTACTGCATCCGGAACTGTCTCTCATGCTTTTGCATTCTTTTTCTTTCTTCCTTTCCCAGTAGGTTGCTTTGTAGTAGAATCCCAAATAAGAAGAGATTTACAAACGAACTCTCCTTCCATTTTATTACTGGTTCCATGATGAAAAATGATGATGGCTCCAAATATAACCAACATACGACCCCTTCCCTTTTCATACACCACACCATCCTTTAGAACTCAGAACAAATTGCGATTATGGTGCATATGGTAATATGATTCATCAAGAAAAACTTCTGAAAGAGTTGGTACATCGTTTTGTCCCTGAATATTTTCAAATCGCCAACGGAGATATCGTGCCTGATACAAAATATTTTGAGGAGCCTCATGGAGAATATTTTGTCGTTCTCTCTTTTTATAATAATAACCAAGTTCTTTCAAGTGATATGCAAGTTGTGCTTTGGAAATTACAAAGCCTAATTTAGATAATTCAAGGATTATTTCTCGAAGAGAAAGAGGAAGACTGTCTCTATTTGCAGAGAGAATTAAATCATGAATTGCATTCATGTATTCTGCTTGAAAATCTTTGGGAGCTCGGTGACCTTGTTCTGATGCTGTAACCTTTCCAGTTTTATTGAATTTAGCAACAACATGGGCAATAGTTGTTTCACCTACTCCTGTTGCTATAGAAATTTCTTTACGAAGGTTAGTGGTTTTCTTTGATTGTCTGTCAGTCATTTTTATTTTTTCGTTAATATAGTTATGAACGGATAATATCATCTTCTTTTCATTAACAGTTAGGGCGATTTGAGTATGTTCAATTTGAGTATGTTCGATTTGGTCCATAATTAATTGATCAATTGCAATGATATAAATGTAGGATTAGAAATTTTACAGAATTTATAATGTATTCATGATGTATATATATAATTATGCATTATGCGATTATTGCAGCTTGCATTCATCCTTTTAGATTGTACTATTTGTCTAAATTTTGTTAAAGAAAGTTGTATGTTAAAAAAAAAAAAATAAATAAATAAAATAAAAAAAATAAAAAATAAAAATAAAAAAAAGAATAACCTTTCGACCTTTAACTACCAACCTTTAACTATCAACACAGTTGGAATCTATATTTTGTAGTTTGGGGTATAAATTTGATTATATATACCTAGGTTCTATGCATAGTATATTTTTAATAACTGCGCCCTACATATTATCCAAGGTAAATTAGTAAAAATAAGTAAAAAAAAATAATGACTTTGTTTTATAAAACAAATATGCATTTATTTATTTTTTATACTATTTTTTTATTTCAGCTTATAAAATATATTAATAAATATGCCCTTCTACTTAAATATTCTAGGTATAAATTTAAAATATTGTAAATATAATAGTTACTTCTTATAACAATTTAATATCATATGAGTAAATAAATTAAAATGTGATCAAAACGGATTTTAGTATTATGAAAACTTTTCATAGTGTCCTAAATAAAGTTATTCACATGGTTTTTGTCATTCTAACAAGGGTAAGATAATTAAATTTGGCCTGGTGGATCGTCCGCAATGGCGCTTTAAACTCTAAATAAAATTAATTATATAATTACTAAACTTTGCAGATCGTTTAGATTTTTTAATAAACATTGTATAAAAATCGGACCATCTTTGAGGAGCCATTGTGAACTATCCACCAGGTCAATTTTAACTATCTCACCATCTTTAGAACTGCAAAATCTGGAAGAAAAACTTTTATTAAAACGCTTTAAGAGGTTTAATTAATAAAAAACCATCTTTTGAACTGATTTTGTGTTTTCTTAATCATGTAATTATCGATTTTGACTTTATAAACTTTAGATTTTCTGTTTGTACGAGTCCACCAGAATAATTAGGTACTAAAAAAAATCAAATTTAAACTGCTTACATAATAGCTCCTATCTCCATATTACTAAAAATACTTGATTTTGTCAAAACAATTATATTGTATTGCTGTAGTCTTTGATAAAGTAATTGTTATTAATATGATTTTTGAAAATTAAAGAAATTATTGATTGAATAAAGAAATTATCTTTATCAATCAACAGCATGGAACATATATAGATCTGGTACAGGAGATCTGGTCCTGCGAACTTATTGAGGACTTGAAAAGTTGGTAGAAGATAGTTCGTGCAAGAAGGGCCAGTGAACTAGACAATCAAAGAAAAAAAGAAATCGAAGAAAACATAGAAAAAAGATGCCAAATG
>CAJVQA010001476.1:0-25458 GCA_910591915.1 Cetraspora pellucida | reverse complement strand
GTTAACCTAATAAAATTTTGAGATAACATGAATGGAAACATTTTTTAGTTTGTTAAATATATCTCTGTTGAAAAGGAACTTAGAGATATAAAACTTAGCTGTCTAAATATAAAATTATATTAGAACCAACTTTACTTAAATGTCCAAAAGCAATTTATTTAATAAAATATTGAATAAGAGTCAAATATTTGTAGCAGAAATTTGGTACAAGTGATTATCAGAAAGAGTTAATGATTTGTGTCAGTTCTTAGACTGTTATATATTTCAGAGTACAATACTTGTTAGTAAAATGCAGAGAGCCTTTTTTGTTAACTATTTACCTAATTTATAAATAATTAATAAGAGTTATTTTTGCAGAATTTACTCAGACCCTAGCACTGACTTTATAGCATATTTCTAGTACTTTTAGTATACTTTTGCTTTGATCATTAAACTTCTAATTCAGATAGCCCAAAAGGACCATAATCTGTTTTTGGTATATTAAGACCAACCTAATATCTTTTTTTTTTAGTCTAAAATCTGATAGCCTAGTTGGTAATATCTCTTATCTAAGGTTTTTGTCTATTCAATTTCTTTATATTGGTATCTATTTTCTAGGTCTAGCCTTTACAGTAGTACTGTTAAAGATTTGTATTACATCTCTATTTAGTATTTCCAAATAGGCTTTGGTTTTTCCAGTTTTACAGATTTACATAGTTACAAGGACTTATTTTAGGTTTGCACTGTTTAGTACTAGTTTGCATTCTTTAATATAATTATGATTATACAGATATCTCATAATCTGCTAGTTATATTGGTATGACTAATTTTTACTTATTATATATTAACAAAAAAGAATTTTTAAACAATTTTTTATAAAAATCTCTAAACCTTTAATCTAATATAAATTTTAATTATAACTAGTAATTTAAACTAAAAAAAATCTTAATTAGTTAACTAAACTAAAATATTTATATCAACTAATTGTATTTAATTAAAATTATTTTATATTTTACTTTTAAAAGACTTAGACCTTTACTCAAATTTTTATCTTCATTTTGTTCATCTTTTATATTTATTTATTTCTTTTTAGAAATTTTAAAATTCTTGCTTATTTCTAATATTATTTATATACTATATCAATTTTTTTAACTAATTACTAATTTTTAGTTAGTTATATAAATTGAAAGATTAAGAATTTATTTAACCAGTTATCTAAAATTTATTTAGTTTGGGTTTGTTAACTAATTATAACTCAACTGGTTCAAATTACTAATCCTAATCTAAATAAGCTTAAAGAATTTTATAACTATCTCACTAACCAAAAATTAGTCAATTAGATTTTAAGATCAAGTGTAATATGAATATCAAAGCAATCAAATAAATAAAATGTTTATAGTAAAACCTTAATACTAGTATTAGCTTTAGAGTTTTAGAAAAGCATAAAGCATAGCATATACTAAAATTTGATAAGAAATTTTTTTTGTTAGAATACAAAAAAAATGTTTATAGACAGGATTTTAAGCTATGAACAAATTTTTAAAATGTATATAATTTTACACCTAATCTTAAAATTTAATTGACATGTAGAATTTTTGAAGTAACTAAATTTTATTGATTATTACATAATAGTAACATTTTTAGGTGATGCTAAATGCAGATATAGTTGTTGGTAGAATTACTAAATTACAGCATTACAGCATTTTACTATGTGGTAGAATTAATTATGACATAACATCTAATTGCTGTAAATCTTTTGTATTGCAATGCCATAATGCTGTAATGCTGCAATATCATAATACTGTAATATTTTAATTAAATATTAAATTTGTATAAATTTAAATATGTTAAATTATAATACATGTCATTTCTAATTAACAAAGTTATTGCTTGCAATAAATACTTATGTAGTTCAAGTATTTTAATTAATATATTTAATTTGTTCTTTCTTAACAAAGGTTTTTTGATAAATATATATCTATATATTAAAATTCTTCATATTATTAAATTAATTGAAGTGCAATGTTTAGGTTGCTCTATATAACCAATTTTTTAATTGTTCTATGTATTTGCTATGAAGATATTAGAATATTTGTATAACATTAACCATGAGAATCTGACTACATTGTCACATGGCTTTGCAGACTAAAAGGCAAAAGTAACATATTATATTATTTAATATATATATTGTATTTACTTAGACATTTCTAATTTAGTTTTTTATTTAAATAAATGCTTTAAGTAAAGACTGATTCTAAATGATATACTTGTTATCTCTGTTTTTCAATTTGAGACACAACATTATCCTATAACTTCATAAACATTTATCTTTACAAAGTTATGTGACAACCTTAAATCAAAGTTTGAATAAAGTAAGTAATATTAAATTATTAATTTCTTAAACTATATGTTATCTGCATTAATCTAATGTTTTTATAGATTTATTTATTTAATAACTTTAAACCATTAGTGAAGTGACAAGTTGTACTTAGTATGATGCTTAAATTTTTATCTAATTTTTGAACTGTTTATTTCTTGAAGTATATATTATAATACAACTATCTGTATTAATCAGATTTAATAGAATATGTTAACAATTCACTTATAACAATATTAAATATAAATCAAACTAGTTCTAATCTAAATCAGTTCAATCTTGATAGCTTACTATTAAAAATAGCATAGAAAATGTTACTGCATAGAATGACTTTTGATAATATAAAATTTCAATCTATTAAAATCTGCTAAAAATAAAAAGAAACTTCTTTAGTATAGGTAGACATATATAAATTATTACAAAATTATGATATATAAAACCTATCTAATTTAGGTCAATTTATATTATAACCTTAATCCTGACTCTAAGTATTTGTAAATTTATTTAAATTGATTCAAAATAGTTAACTTATATATATTATAATTATATAATAATCATATTTGCCTACCTATACTAAATAAAAATACTATATTTGCTTTTGTTCCAGTTTCTAACATGACTGCATTATGAAACTACCTTATTTTTAAAATCTTCAATCAGCTTAATTTCAACTAAGAAAATAAATGACTAAATATTAAAAATTTTAAACTTATTATAATAGCTTATACTTAACCATCTTACAATAATTTGTTTATGACAAATATTTAAATTTTTATATTACTTATTGCTAAGTTATGCAACATCACTTAGTTTTTTTTTCACTTGGGCAACGCATAAGTATAATGATAAATATTTTATCTTCAGCCATCTGTTTTATATACAACACAGTCGTAACATGCGATTTGTGTATCACTTACAAACATCAAATACATAATAGCAAAAAACTATCTAATTAGTGAAATAATTTCAAGCTTGAAAGGATTTAAAGCTTGCATTACAGCATTGCGGCATTACAGCAAAAAATACGGCACATATCATTGCTGGATTAACTTACAAAACCAATTTTACCAAAAATTATAGGTGCAGGTCCACGGACACATACAATTGCATGTACTTAACTTTAGGGTAAGTAATCAATACGGTTACGGCATTGCCGTATTATTTGCTGTAATGCCATAGTATCGAAGCATTCTCCCATCTACAAATCATATTTCAAGAATCAGGTGTAACGTAATACGATCAGTAACAAACGTTGTTTTGTCAAAAATTGCATATTTCTCAAAAAACCACATACAAAACCATTTTCGGTATTCTAACAAAAAGTTTTTCTTGAGCCATTTTTATTATATAATCATTCAACCTTTAAGTTTATCTTAAACACTAACCCTACGTTAATGAACTTTAAAAAATTTTGTTACGCACAATGATCAAAAAATTTGGCCGAATTACTCGAAATTTTACTAATTAAATCACACCCACCCATTAAGTGAAAATTGTTCATGGGATAATTTTACCATCGCGTGGGTCTATTTCTTTGAAAATTTCTATTTTGAGAATAAAAAAGTTAATACCGACCAGAAATTAGTAACCAATTATGTAATGGGGCCAAAATTTTGCAGATCCACGCCCATTATCCAATCAAAATCGAGGATCTGACGGGACAATTTTGTTGCGGCAGCTATGGTTAATTAAAGAATTTTTGCTGTGCCACAAACTTGGCACACATTCAAGAATTGTATAGCATTACGGTAATACCTCATTATGACATTACGGCATATAATATTTACGGCAATCAGGTACTGTGCCGTAATTAATTCTACCATCTGGTAAAATGCCGTAATGCCGTAATTCAATAATTCTACCGCCAACTATGCGTGACATGTTTTTAGATTTATAATAGGTACGTGTGAATTGGTACATGTCCGTAGACTGTCCAGATGATGGGGAAATCGCCTGTCAGGAGACAGTCACATGAGAATTATCGTATGCATCATGCTCGGGTAGGTATAGTCTCATTGGAAAGAGCATAAATGATTTAGTAGTCGTTGCTTTAGTGAATATCGGTTTTGGCCTGTTGGCAGTACGCTCGGATTTGGTCTGTTGGTGACAGCCAAATCTTAAGTGGCCTGTCGGGCGACAGTCACTATATAATTTTCACGTATTTGTGCACATTACGCTCGGGTGAGTGTTGTTTGATTGTTAGGGCGTAATGAATTGAATAGAGAGAAATGGCCTATCGAGACGATAGTCATGCACTTAATTCACAACAGAAAGGAATTGTTGGCACATGGTTTGGTGTTTGTACGAAAGCAGCAGGGACAGAATACCATAATTGTATTCTGTTGTCTTAACACCTAGATGAGAGACAAAATAATAATAATAGGACTGGGTGAAACCCACTGTAAATTACTTACATAGTAAAATTTGTTGCCATGCTGTTATTATCCAAAAGCGGATTTTCACCCTCATGTGATCTACGTAGCGGATTTTACTCGCGGGTTTCACCAGGACCCTGAATACAGAGATATAACATTAACCGAACCCGTTGTACAGATTAAATTTTGGTACTATTGAGCATAAGTGTAACCTTGTACGGATTCAGGTTTTTGTACTAATTAACATATGTGATATCTTCCTATTACCACCGCGGAGGTTCCAATGTGTGTATTCAGGGACCCTGGTTTACCCTGTCGTGTAATATTGGTTTTGTATTAAGATAAGGTTTTGATCACATTTTCGTAAAAGATCGTTGTATCAGCAAAATCTGGTTAGTTGAGAACATTTCTTACTACATTACACTTATTCTCTATCATACTTGCTGTGACAGCTTCTAATTTGTTAACATTTAGTAGAGATAGGCAAATCAATGATTTTTTAAATATACTGCACAGCTTGCACAGGCCCATATTATGATAGTTTTCTGCTAATACGGTATAAAATTGGTATATTCCGAAATGTTCCGCTGGCGCGGTGAAATCTTGGAAATTTAATATAGCAGCCAATCAGATTTTAGATAGCCACCAGTTTCACCAGCATCTAAGTACCGCAAAACCAATTATATGTATTACTAAACTTAAGTTCTTAATGAAATAACAACGTATGATAAGTTAGAAAACCTGAACTATATTTGATTTTAATTCAAAAAAAGAAATATACTGTATATTTATATAATCATTACATTTATCATTTAACATAACCACCAAAATCATCAATGACACTTAGGGTCCGGGACGTGCGGGCTTGGACGGGCCTAATTTTACAGCTGTTTTCATAAATTCTGGAAAATCTGTCAAAAATTAACCGATCGAATATTTGCCGATTCGATAAATTTTGATTCGACAGTGATAAACTTTTGATTCGGATATAATCACATCCGAATCAAAAGTTTATCAAAATTTATCGAATTAGCAAATATTCGATCGGTCATATTTTCAGAATTTATGAAAACAGTTGTAAGTAAAGCCCGACGGCCGCTACTTCGGGCTTTTTGTTCTGGCCGGGCCCGGGCTCAAAAATATTTTTCAGGGTTAGTTTCGGACTCAGCCATGCCCGGCCCATTCCTGACCCTAAATGACGCACAAATTAAATTCGGATTATATAATGAACGGTACAATTAAAAAACAACCCATAATATGGGTGTTTGTAATTGAAATTGCCCTCTCAAAAAATGGTAATCAAACTTATCCGGAAATTTATTTTTAATTTGCAATGTATATATGCATCCAATCAAATTACTTGATTTTTTTGAAATAAAGCAGTTTGATTGGATCCGCACACATGAAAATAAATGAGTCGCCTAAATTTTTTTGAAAATGTAATCTGACAAGAACTTATTTCCAGGAGCAGTTTGGCACGTTTTATTACAAAGATCCTATATAAAACCATAATGAGAATATTTTCTTAATAAAATTTATTATAAAAATTTTGTCTTCGACAAGTGCGACTACAAGTTTTAGCAATACTAATTGAATACATAAATTGTATCAACTGGAGTTTATGTAATGGTTTCAAAAACTTGTATTTCACAACAATTGCGACATAAAATTTTATTAATTAAAAAATATTTTTATTTATCATTAATAGAAAGCGTTTTATCTCACTTATTCTATACCGTAAAGTGTCAACTGATGTATCCAGATATTCACAATTTCTTGAGCTGTACCCGTAGGAGGTGTATATTGTATTGAACAGGGGTATAATTATAATAACATATGGCCAATATGCAAAACTATGCAGAAGAAAAGCCCAGTACCCAAGAATTTTTGGTAGTGAGACAGGTTATTTGACAATACAATTGTCTGAAAGACTGAAGTAGAAGGTTTATTTTTTTATATTTATTTATAACAATAACAATGTCAAATAGCATGTCTCAGCAGGTCCAGGCTAATAAGTTAAACGATAATCTTATGGGCGTTATTTCGAGACAATACGGCAGAGGATGTTTCATTTGCTTTAAGGTTTTATATTGCTATTCAATTTTCGGATAAGTGTAAAATTTGATTCAATAGTTTTTAATCCATCTCTTTTGTAAAAACAGAATTTTTAGGCTTTTAACAAAATCAAGAGTCTATACATATATTTAACTCACAATTCATTGTCTACTGTTGCATTCGACATTTTTACGGGGTGAGTTTAACGTTTTAAAGGAAATTGTTTAAGAATAAAACGATTATGCGTTAAGGCAACTCGCCAGGGTCGTGACAATCGTGATTTAGCGTTATAATTATGTCTATCTATTACGGATTAAGCAGAATTTAATAAAGTTTAATTGGATCGTTATGCAGGGCTAAGACTAAGTAATAGAATTTTTTATTTATTTATTTAACTATTATTGTCCCGAAGGGTCTTCTTTTATTACAAAGAAAAAATGACACTCTTTTATAAACGAACTATCATAAGAAGCTTGGGGAAGTTACAACAAGCCTGCGCTAATCCCGCCAATCTATTCCTTTCGTTTCTTTGAGGTTTCCCTTTACACGTAATTCCTTCGTGAACCTTCTTCTCTTTGCTTATTTCTAGAACCTTCCAGCATTTGCGTCTAAGCCTCGTAGATCGTACGCGTAATTTTCCTTCTGGAGACCCTGTTTCGAAAATCAGATGAATATACCGCAGTTCTAGTCGATCATCGGAAATATCACTTTTACCCCGTGACAATATTTATGAATTCTGGCTTTCTCTTCACACTTATACTGTATATTCTTCATTTAGACGACCTAAATATTTATCGTTGCTACTTTCAAAGAAATTGGCAAAAATAGTGCTGATAATAGTCCGAGAATATTATAATATATTGATTTATACTCGGTTACTATACTAACAGGGTACTATGATCGGAAGATGTACTATTTTAAGGGGTACTAATATTGAATACTATTTGCTAATCTTTAAATTAGTTGCCGATTTATCAAGTAGTTTTCTCTTATTAAAATACCCGGATACTATCCATTATATAAGTGCATGAGAGTGAAAACCCGTAACCAATCATAATAAATCATTAAATGTATTCCCGGATTTTCACTCATATCCGAGCATTTTATATATTAATATTACTAAAAATGGATAAAACAGATTATCGTTATGCCAAGGAGGGTAGTTTGATGCTAGCAAAAAAATCTCGTAATTTTACTCTAATTTTGCTCGTGGTTTCGTCCACTCACTTTCTATTCGAGATATTTCGTAACAACTTCTTTTTTCTCAATCCTGGGTAAATTTAAAATTTATTAAAAATCCTCGTGGGCTTTTAGACATTCCACGTAGAATACAAGTCTGGGTAGTAATTTGCTACGTCGCTTATGTAAGTTCCCATCCTTAGGCATAAGTGATTCAACTTTATAATCAATCAATAATTTACTTTACGTATTAAAGGATCACCTATACCCCAAAGATCCTAATATTTTATATCCGGTATATTATGTGGGAAATCCACAAGTTGTCTATCATTACTCAAGTGGCGAGGATGCACTTTTATGCAATGAAAATCGAAAAGGTCCTCGTGATGATTTTGATGATTTGCAGTCAATGAAACAACTTTTCTCTTCGGTTTATCAGATTCTATTTCATATATGTGGGTGCCTCATTATTAAAAGGGTTCATTTTGATAATTTTTCAAAATTTTTATGTCAAAATGAGCCCTTTTAGCACGAGACACCAATAAGTCACGTAGACCACGTAGCATACGTAATAAAAAGGTTTATCTCTAATCGTATGAGCAAAACCGAATCTAAATAAACAAAATATGTAATAATAAAAGGAAATTGTTAAAGGTGATTATCACCTGTATTACTAAGAAGCGGGGAATAAAAATATTCAGAACCCCGAAACCTCGTGTAACCTAAAATTGGATTATTATATCTAATCCCCCAAATTTTAGCAAAACTTATATCACCACAGATGATCATTTAATAAAAAGTTACTCTATTTGTGCTGTATAAAATTAAGTATATTTAGTTTTTGTTTATCGCAGTTGGTATTAAAGTCTAGACTTAAAGCTAATTTAAAATATAATTCTTTAAATAAGCCTTTTAAAATATTTTACATTAGCAATTAATTTATTTTTTGCATAAAGCTTTACTAGCTAAATCTAAATAACCACCTAGCTCTAGTAATTACTACCAGAGATAGCATTATTGATCTATTTTTCAAATGTTCTTATTTGAAGCACGTCTAAAGCCAAGTAATTCAAATTAAAGTTAGTCTAAAGATATTTTAAGCAAGTACGATAAATAAAATTACTCTCCCAACATTTTCCAACATTTTTTATTAATGCCCAAGAAAGGCTTAGAATCTCATTTCTATATAAATATATTGGCTTCATTAAGATTTACAATTGGTTTTGTTAATCAATGTAGAAAAATAGATCGACAATATTGATCTCTTGGAAGCGAACTCATTTACTATAAATCCTAGAAATTCTTATACGTATGAAAGAAGTGTTAATACTTTATATATATATATATATAGAATGAATAACGACTTTACTTGAAAAACAACTTTCTATAGCTAATTCTTGGATTATTTAAATAGTCATCCTGATAGAACTAGTTAAGAACTAGTCCGATCTTATTAACCCCCTTGATTTCAAATTTGATATATACTGGAATTTTTAAGGACCAGGTTGGAAACAAGTTTTAATCATTATGCATGAGCAAAACTCCAGGCCAACTTCTGATTTACTGACTTGACTTTTGGAGCCAAGTTGGGCCGGATGGAACTTTTAAAATCCTTAGTAAAGCGAAAGGAGCAATTTATAAACATGTGTTCTGTTTTCTGGTACAATAGGTAACAATAATCGACCAATCGGATTCCACTGACCGCTATGTTGGCCACAGAAATTTCATTTGCTTGCTCTACGAAAAAAAATATATACATACATATATATATATGTATATTATGTGCATATATATACTAAAGATTTTTGTATTGAGCTTTTTTTTTAACTTGGTGATCAAAAAAGATGAAATTTATGACACGTATAACGATAAGTTTTTGATGATCTTACTAAAATTTAATTTGTTCACCTAAATTACTGTAATTGTGAATACCACATGAACAGTCATCCAAATGATCATATGATGTGGTGGCTTAGTAAAAATCCATATAAGACCCCTGGATTTTACAGATCTGCATATGTATTTAACTCTCACATCTGTTCGTCGCGTATAATTATTTTCTTGTCGCGTTACTGTTGGGATAATAAATTTCGTGAGTAACGACGAAATTCCGTTAAGAAAAATTGAAATTACCAATATTTTCGAAAAAAACCGTATTTTTTTCACCTTTATTTTAAAAAATATTTATTCCGATTACAAAATTGAAACTTTTTTACAGAATTTTACGAAGCAGTATCTTGCTTAGAATTATTACGAAACTTGAATATTGATTGATTATTGTTCAACAATTATTACGAAATTTGAATATTGATTATTGCTCAACAAGCTTTCTTTTTTTTTTTGTTTATTGTTTACAAGATGAGCTATTATCCGTATGACCTTATTTATCCAGAATTAAGAGAAGAAAATTCACGAACGATAAGTATGTGGAATTAGCCAACTTTAAGACAAACACGCTTTCTGGCATACTAAATTTATCTAATGAATTTTAAGCAAATACTCGGACACAGAAAAAACAAGAATTAGAATCGGATGAAGAGAGTTTTACAGATGAGACATCTGTACTTAGCGATGAATTTGATTCGTCTTATAACAGTGATGAAACTGAAGAGGAATTGTTTGAACTTTGTTTCTACAATAAGAATAATGAATTAGTATATGATGACGTTAGAATGGCAGTTGAGGAAGCCGACATTGAGGACATCAGTCCATCTAGAAAATTTCCGGAAAGATCATCTCTTGATTGTTGTGATAGTGGTCACGAGACGGGTTCGTCACAAGAAAGTTTGTATGAGTCATTTCAGAATACCGCAAATGATGTGGATTTATCACAGGAAATACGAGACGATTCAGAAATTGATTTAGTAGGTAATGTGAGCATTTTATTTAATAAGCAAACTGATGTAATAAGGGGAATGCAATCTTTAACTGGCCAGCTTATGGAAAATATTCCAGATAATGAGGACTTACAAAACCAAGAAAATACAAATAAACACTCTTTATTATACATACTTGGCGATAATCAGCTCTCCAACTCTTGTCAAAGTGACATTACATCACAAAATTCGCATGTGCTTACCAAAGAAACAGGTATAAATCCAAATGAGCAATCAAACGATGAAATACTTGCTGATCAAGGGTCACCACAGTCCCCTATGAACCCAACAGATATAATGCAATCAATGACTGCATCCGCAAAAGAAGTGCAATTTAATCCAGAAGCATTAGGAGCATCATCAAGTAAGATACCAGCACAACCTGTGTTGACTAATGATGAGGAACAAAAAAAAGAATCACGCTCAGTTCCAAATTTGGCACTATTTAACAGTAACACACCGCTTAAACTCAACTTACCCTTACCAACGAAGAACAAGATCGATCGACCACCTATTGACAAACCATATTATGGACCAATTAACCAAAATGATCTTCATTCCCCTATAATTCATAAAACAACCTTACCTATGCACGATTCATATGTGAATCCACTTTTCAAGGATAATGAGTGGCTATATAATCAAAATATTTACGGTTCATCGGTAATTGATGAAACACCTTCACACATTAATGGTCAATATGTTAATCCGGAGGTGGCTCACTACACAAAATATAATCAGAACCTCTCCCGTCGATCTATAATTCATGAATCAATAAATATGAATGATCCATATGTGAATTCTGAGGTGGTACGCTACAGAAAGCGAAAATCTGTATTTGGTCCAAATTTCACTAGGGAATCTATAAATCAAGAAGTGATGCCATCTTTGAACGAACATATTTGTCCAGAGATGTCTTGCATGACATATAACGACCCATCTTCAGTTCCAGAGGTGAATCGAGGAACTTATGATAAAATGACTATAGACCAAGAGTCCAAATTATCTAGAACACAAGAGTTACGTGAACAGATGATAGAATGTTGGTCATCTAATAAGCTTGAAGAAGATAAGTCGTATAAAAGATGTACAGATTCATGTTCACATGCATACCGAGGTGACCAACCTAGTATAATATTTCAAAAAGGACAGTATGCATGCAATGAACCGAGTTGTAATTATCGTTTCCTTTGTCAATCTGATTTGGAAAATCATATAATTGTACATATAAGGTTTAAACCTTTTACTTGTAAACGTCCTGGATGTAATCAATCTTTTCCATGGCTATACGCTTTAGAAAAGCATCTTCTTTCCCATGAGTAGGGATGGTAAAGTTAGTTTAGGCATGTTTAGGTTCGGTTTAGGGTCTAAAACCTTTATGTTCCAAAAAAACCCAAAACCAGGGTTTTTATATAGTTCAAACCTAAGTTAAACCTGTTTTGTTTGGAACAAAAGTTTTAAACCTGGTTTTCAATATTTTGTATGACAAAAAATAAAGATATATTAATAAAAAGTTAATTCATATCAAATTTTTAGAATATTCTGTTGAACCTCCCAAAATCGATATGCAGGTGGGCAAGTTTATATCAATATAATATTGAGAGGTTATCAGTTTAAGACATAAATTATTAAATTTATATAGCAGAAAACGTACTTGGTAGATTAAATTTTCACAAATTTAACGGGTTACTGGTTTTAACAGATCAGTTTTGGGAGGCTCAACAGTATATTTTGATTTGCTGAATACTTAATATACTAATATTCATTTATTTAATAAAATTTGACTTTATAAGGTAAAAGGGGTGGGGAGAGTGGCAGAACAAATATCGAAGTTATACTATTCAATTTGTCTTATCGAAGAATATGAAAAGCATTCGTTTCTAATTCCTAGATTACAAAATAATCATATTAATAATTTTCTATTAAGGTGGCACTAATTTTCACCACTTTCTTGACATTCGTTTTCCCGGCAGTATTATTACCCAACAGTATAATTATCCTGGCAACATTTCTCCGACAGTATCATTTCACTGATAGTGCTTTCTTTCCAACAATAATTTTACTGAATATCACTTTTCCGAGTTATGTTAGAGAGAAGCTATGTTAGGGCAAGGGTAATTATTAGTGCTTTTTAAAGTAATGGCTGTCGGGGTAATAACTATTATTGAGAATATTCGGTAAAATAATTGTTGAGGAGAAAGCACTCGGTGAAATAATATTGCCGGGCAAATGTTTTGTCGGGAAAATGAGTGTCAGGAAAGTGGTGTTGGTGAAAGTAGTGTCGAGA
This sequence comes from Cetraspora pellucida, assembly GCA_910591915.1. Lineage (NCBI taxonomy): Eukaryota > Fungi > Glomeromycota > Glomeromycetes > Diversisporales > Gigasporaceae > Cetraspora > Cetraspora pellucida. Next base: position 12,330 of record CAJVQA010001476.1, on the reverse strand, counting down.
AAATCATATCGATATAAACATTCTGAAATATTCTGTATAGAAAATCAAATAACATAAAATTATAAGAGAAATTTTGAAGCAAATGTCCAAAATAGTTCAATTATATTATGGCATGCCTATAGTATGACATGGCTTAAATTTTGGCTAATTGCATGCCAAATTTTTATGCCATGCCACACTCCCTACGGTTGTCGCTTAATTCCCTAAAGTTATTTATTCGCCAACTCATTTCCCCGACACTGCAATGCCGACATGTTATTTTATTTACAGCACATTTTTTCGGTAAGACATATAGCTGATATGTTTTCGATAATCATTTTCTTAGGCAAGACCCGATTTAGAGTTGGTTAGAATTATATGTTGGAAAATAATTGTCGGGGAAATATCTCGTCCAAGAAAGGGATCGTCGAAAACATGTAATGTCAAATATATGTCTTAATGTACTGTAGATGAAATAGCACGTCAGCATTACGGTACAGAGAAATGAATTGGCGGGTAAATAAATACCTTTCGGTGAATTGCGCCGTAACCATATAAACCCCTTCTATGTATTCATATAGACTTTATGTAATCTGCTGATCCACCACTTTACTGAACGATAAAATGATTTGATACTATGCAATCACAAGTTAACTTTCTATTAGAATTTAAGCAAAATTAAAAATGATTAGAAAAAAGAGAAACGAAATTCACAGTCACAAAGATTGTTTATTGTTAAAAATAATTTAGAGTTTTTATTTTTAAATGAAAAGATTGATAAATTATATATTACTTTTTTTAATAATTTTTGGATTAACATTTTTAAAAAATCTGCTTGCAAAAAAAAAAAACATAGATAGCATTCTTTAATATACATATGGGTGAGTCAATAGAAACGCACCATATTTTTTCTAAGTAAATTTTTAAAACTTTAAACAAAGATAACTCAACAATAACTTTACCAATTTTAATAAAAAATTTTTTAAAACAATTCTAAAACTTATAGAATTCATTTTTTTAAAAAAATATTAAATTTTAAGTTTTTGCTAAGTTATTTTTGTTTAAAGATTCAAAAAAATTTCATTAAAAATGATACGGTGCGTTTCTACTGACTCACCATATATATAATTTTTTAAGTTGCTAAAAAAATAAAATTGGTAAAAAATATAGTTAAAATATAAATGAAACATGTTTGTTAATCTTAGTAAAAGTTTTTTTGACATAAACCAAAAATTATTAATAAATAGTTAATTTTATTAAAAAAATATTAAATACAGTAAAGATAAGAATTAAATATTAGTTGAAAAGTTATTCTATAATTTTTAATTTTATAAATCAAATATATGACACAAGTTGTTAGTTAATTTATATTCTATAAAAAATAGTAAATATAGTTAGAATTACTAAAATACAATATTTTAATTATATATTTATTATGTAGTATATAGTTTAAAAAATCGATTATACAGTCGTACTCCTCTATAATCACCTATATAATCACAAATTCTATATAATCACCTTTTAAATTTCGAAAAATTCATTAATAAACTTATAAAAAATACTTCACATTATAATAGAATTTTTATAATTACATATTTTTTTGTATAGAACAAACTGAGTGATTATAGAGGAATACGACTGTAATTGAAGAATATAGTGCTTAAAAAAATTAAGCAAAACTTGATATTCAAATACTTGACTGAATCAAATACTTAATAATTATAACTAAATAAGTTATATATATATATGTTTATACTGTATATTGATTTGATCTATAATTATTTAATATCTAACTTAATCAATAGTTAAATATCAAATTTTTGCTTGATCATGTCAAGCACTGGTAAGGTATAAAAATAGCAAATTAAAATAGTAGAAAGTGTTAGAAGTTAATATAATTTTTTTATACAATTAGCTAGGGGTTTGCAAATGCCCATGCCCATGCCGAGTTTTTTGTGCCTGTGCCCATGTCCATGCCTAGATTTTTTGTTGGGCACAGGCATGAGCCCGGGTTGCAGACCCCTACAATTAACTTACAATAAAGGTTTTTTATACCAATTTAACACTTGATTATGATTACAGATTTAGAACTTAAACCCGGATGATTCGGATAACTCGTTATCTATATGAGTTATGATCTAGAAGAATCGCCGCTTGGGACTTTCTTACAAATCGAGGTTTTCCTATGTCAGTTAATAGTTATCTGCTATTCCAGAATTTAATACCGATACGTAATTTGAATTTACAACATCCCGAAATACTCCGTCGGCATGCTCAGTTACTAGTCCGAAAATTTCCAATAGTATACCAACTTTTTTACAGTTACCATTGTGGAAATCCAGATTAGGGTTGTTATTGGACATAAGTCCAGTTTATTGGACTGTTGGTCCATTCAATTCTGACTCGTCAGTTTTGGGTAATTGAACAGTCCAATTCTATTCAATTTAGTTAGTCCAATCCAGCTTACTTTAGTCCAGTTACATTCCAACAATAAATCTATACAAATTTGCTACTATGAAAAAAATATTTTTGGTCCAATAACAACGCCGGGAATCCGGATAATTGATCCGTTACAAATACACGAATCCGGATATACTAATAACTTATCCGAATAATTATATCCGCAAATCTTTAGGTTAGTTGCGCGATTTAGTCGCGCTTAAACCGGGAATAAATCGTTAGTTGGAAATCGACTAGTTAACCATTTCCAATGAAAAAAAATTGAACCAACTAATTAATTAAATCATCAACTAGTTAAATTCCGAGATATTACGTCTATTTGGGCTGGTTTGTGTTGATTTCTTTAGTTTGATTGGCTAATCAACAAATTTAGTCACATGATATGAAAAGTCGATTAGTTGCAACTAACCGATTGATAAAGATTTTAACCAACTCGGAAAACTACCAGGATCACTACACTCATATTAATAATCCAAGCATGATGACAAAATTCCTCATATTTGTAAAGATAATACACAATTATAGTATAATAATGTGTAATCTATTTCAAAGCATCAAAAAAAATACTGTTATCAAAAAGGTCATTATTTTTTGGTGCTCCCTCTCAATATCTCAATATTTTACTATGCTATCGTGTAAAAAAATAGAAAATGTTCCTCTCGCAATTTTACCCCATCCTCAACCCTAACCCTAATTTGAATTCTAATTTTTATTTGTATTCATTTTGCTGTAGGATGCGCTTGGTGCACCCCTACACCAAAGAAATTTATTCTAACAAAAATTCATGAATATCGAGTGCAACAGTGGGCAATGAATTTTGGGGTCTCTTGTAGTATAGATGATCCTTTTAATAAAATACATAAATTTCGGATAGTGTAAAATTTTGAGAAACTAAAAAAAATTAATTACATCCAAATACTGCCATTAACTGAAACTATATCTAAAGGATTCATTAAATTTGCATACCGCATTTCTTTTTTCTTTTTTGATTATCGGCTATGATCTGGAAGAATATAAATTACACTAATGTTTTCCGTCTAAAAAAAGCCACATTTTGATTATCGACTGTGATCTGAAAGAATATAAATTGCACCGTCATTTGAAGGTCTAAAAAAGGCATCTATGTAACATTTGTACGGAACTTCGGAACCGATTTAAAAGCAATTACAATTTTTGACGTCAAAGATCAGAAAATATATTCATGCTATGTCTATAATTGCATATTTATATTTTATCAGGTCGTCACGTTTTACATCTGTGGCTGCGCCACTAACCAATTACTGTTGTTCCTATCGGAATTCGGGAGAGCGTCAGTAAGCGGGGCCGAGTTTAGATCAGCGAAAGGAATATCGGGTGAATGATAGGTCTTAGAACAATCTAACTTTAACAATGCAAACAAAATATAATAGGGACTACTAAGACCAAGCCTAAAGACAAGCAAGGTGAACATGAAGGGTTTATATACATGAAGGATGTTCTGCAGCCAAGGCAGAACGCGTGGAATGAATTTCCTTTAATATCAGAAAGGACAATGTCATTGAGATTATTAACAAGACTTGCACAATCTCAATGGTCAATAACATGATCAAGGTCTCGACTATACTTGTTACCCGAAACCCGAAACCTTTCCGAAACTTTAAAATTGGAATGTTAATAATTAATACACATTTACTATAAAGTAATCAAAATTTTCCTGAAATGCAATTTAATTATAATATACTTTAAGTCTTAACGTTTAAAATTAAATTTCTAAGCCTTTCAGTAGTGTTAGAGTTTCGGAAAGGGTTTCGGGTTTCGGTTTCGGGATTTTATATATAGTTTCGGGTTTCGGATAACAACTATAGTCTCGACTGACTAAATAATCCTTCGAACCCTCCCTATATACCATAAATAGAAATGACGGAAATTGGGTCTATAGTATACTAAAATGGGAATGGTATATCGGTTAACGTTAAGGGATCTCCCGATGTATGACAGCGAAATAAAGACTATACAAGCAATTATAATAATGATAATATTGATAAAAATAAGGAAAACTATGGTGATATTGTGGCGCAACAACTTACAAAGGCAACACCGTATTTTGTAAAGTAAAATAGACGATGTAAAAGAACCGGTTATTATAATCGGATGATTAAATATGAACACTCATCTAATTCGCCTATTAACCCCCTCAGTATAGTACCCGGGTATGTTTTCTTTTTAAGATTTTAACCTAGTGAATCCTAGGACGCCGGTGGCGCACTTTATTTATTTTTAGTTATATACATGTTATTTACAGGTTATATTAAATATTTACACAGTATTACATTAGGTTTTTAATGGCTTGCTTTCTGTTACCACCTTTATTACACACGTATTTCAAGGTTTTACCTGCCTGATTAAACCTATGTCTAATAATTGCTTCCAATGTGGAACAGGTACCCGGGTATAATTAAATATATATTTGTAATATCGGATATTTTATTCTACAAAATACGGTAAATGGATTCAAATAATGAAATTAATTACCTTCACAACCATATCAAAATACTGGGTGGCATTTAGATGCAAATCACATTTACCTTCATTGATTCAATTAGTTTGTTGACAAATCTATTGAATCAATAAAGGTAAAAGGTGATTTACAAACTGATACTTCTGGTTTGTTTTTTTTTTCGGATAAGACCGATCGGGAAAATGTCATAAGGTGAATTTTAAGGCAAAGATCCTAAATCAAATTATGAAAGGGTGAAATCCGCGACGAGGTAGTTACGTTGATGCAGAACTTACTTAGTTAGGTTTAGTGATAGGTTAGTTACTGTCGCGGATCATGAAATGAGGGATTTCTATTTGACCTCCTAAATCCCACCTATGCTTGTTTATTATAAATTCTACCCCTAAACACTAATCATAACCCTAAAAAAATGTACCTCAAAAATTTGCATCTTTTGGTGGCTTGACTATCACTCATTTCATTTTAATCAGTTACTATTTTAGATAGTGATCTGCATCAATACGTAACCAGTTTCTGTCGCGGGTTCACCCTGCCGTATCATATTTAGGTGTAGACGCTTGTCCTTGTTGAAAGCCTGCAATCTTCTTATAACAAAGAAATGGATGGAATCGAATTTTATACTAGTCCGAAAATTGAATGGCAATATAAAAAGCGAAATATCCGAAATATCTTCCAAGAACATGAGATAAACCGCTAAGATTTAAGGCTATATATAAGGTATTGCCATAACTGGTTAAATGTGGGAAATGGTTGTCGGGAAACCTGAAACCTATTTCCCTGAAAAATTTTTCCCCGAAACACTTTCCCGACACAACTTCAACAATAATTCCTGCAAAAATATTGACAGAAAATTATTGTCGGGAAGTGGTATCAGGAAAAGTCGGCTGGGAAAAAAATTCTCGGGAAAATAGTTGTCGGGGAAATGGTTGTTGTGGAAATGTCGGAGACCCTTAAATTCGTTAGTCATACTTTCTGAAGACAAATCAATTGATATTAAATCTCATTAAGAAAGTATTCTTATAATTTTATATAGAGCTTTGCATTAGAAAAAAGATTCGAGGTCTGGTATAAATGCGGTATCTCACCCGCAAAAAATCCCCTCGTGATTTTTATCCAATCAGATAACTACCCAGGAGCAAAGCATACATTTTTGATACATCTATGCATACCATAAAACTAACCAATAAGATCGCGGGTTAATAAGGTCACGCGTTATTATAGTGAAAGTAGTAAAAAGTATAGGAATGTTTTTTGCGCCCGAGGATCGCCACCAAAATTTTCAAGTACCCTAGCCACGGCGAAAACGAGGTGTCGGGTTATATGATTTCCGACGCTCTGAAATCTTATCCAGGATCTCCAACAAAATTTTGCGGTCACGTGATATAGGCGAAAATTCTTTAAGTTCATTTAGGTTAGGAGTAGGGTTAGTGTTGTTAGGTGAAACCATTTTGAGTAAATGGTGAAAGATGAAACCTAAATGTGGCGAAAGACGAAAGACGAAACTCCTCAGCGAAACTGGCAAACCTGGCGAAACCGGCGAAACCTGGCGAAACCCCCGGCGAAAGGCAAAACCTCAAACTCAGCGAAGATCAAATCCTATAATACTTTGGAAAAGACTAAGCCATGTTGGTGAATGAAAATATTTTGCGTAGCTATTAAGTACAGCATGTGGCTTATATAAAAAAATGTATAAACAAAGCAATAGCTTTTTGTTTGAATTCAAATACTATTAAAAGAAAATTAGAATTCAAACATTTGATGAAAATAATTTGCGCGTGGCTCGCATGAAAAATGTATAAAGTAATAAACAAAACGATAGCCATTTGTTTGTATTCAATTACTATTAAAGGAAGGCTAGAATTCAGGCTTTTGAATTTATAATTAAATATACTCAGCCTTGAAATTCAAAGCTTAAATGTTTTCTTTTAGAATCGCTTATCTATATATTAATATTATTCATGTAAATATTTATATAAAAAACTTTTAATTTTAAAAATTAAAATAATGAATCATATAAATATTTCCCTAGTATATTATAATTACTTTAAACAATTAAACAATATGTCATTTCTTTAACCGTGTTAATTCAACACATTCTTACTTAAATGATACCTTTTTGAATGAGGATATCTTAAGAGCTGAATTGTTCTTTCTCTATATCATTTATTCGTGAACACATATTTTCGCAGCACTTTTAATTGAACAGTCACGACTAATACCACAAAGAAACATATTCAGGAGATATTATTTTTGTTACATTATACTGATTTTTGAATTATCTAACATGGTTCATAATGTTGGCCTAATATTTTGGTAGTTTGAATTAATAACTAAAAATGATGTGAGACCGGAAATATCATTTTCTTAATTATATCCAAATTTGTATAGCCTGTAACTTGAAGGATCTTTTATGCTAAAAATTTTTTTATAAACTTTATTATAAAATTGGTTTTTTTAAGCCTTATTAAAAGTTATTAGGGTTATTTAAACTTTTAATTTGCACATTTTTATTTTAGATAAAAAAATTAATTTATGAAATCACAAAAAACAAAGAGCAACAAAATACAATCAAATTATTTTTTGTATATTCAACTTTAATTTTGTAATAATAAGCTTATTCAAATAACTAAATACAATATCTTTTTCATTATAATTTAGGAGGCATAGTTAGACAGTAATTGAAACCATTAGCTTAACCTGTTATAGATTAATAATATGTAATATTTTTAATGTAATTAATTATATATGTGTTGTGTGTAAATATAAGGTTAGAACAAAGGTTGATATTAAAGTAAGAATTGAATCCATCTTGAAAAATTAAAAAATTTAAATTAAATTATTGAATTCTAAATATAATAATGATTTTTTATTTTTTTTTATATTAAACTAGTTTCTTTTGAGACTAGGGTTTTTTATTTATTAATTTAGATATAGGGACTTATGACCAAGGCCTCAAAGGAGTTACCTTTATATTAGAGAGTATAACTAGTTATATATATGCTTTTGGTATCTAATTTAAGTAGTCTGTTGATGGTTTTACACTAGCTGTCATATTGTTTATTTAAACTTTCTGTACTGTAATCCTTACTGTATTACTAGACCATTTCTAATATACATTTTAGTCAAGAAGGCCTAGATGCTTATCTGTACTCTTAGAATTCTATATCTTATTTCATGCAGTATATTCTTAGAAGCATTATTACTAGAACTTTTTATATCCTATATACAACTAATTTAGTTTTATATAATATATTATAGTTATCTAATACTTGCAATTAGAATTAATCTTAAATTACTATATTATATTATTTTTACTTTTGTAAAGTTTATCTAAACCCTAGTACCTATCTTTCTAATATTTTTTTTATTATTCTTTACTAACTGTAACTCAAAATTAACAAACTCTCTACAGACTTCCAATTCAGATGGTCCAGTATGATATATCTTAGTATTCTTTTCTTTTAGTAATTCCAATAACCTAATTAGTCATATGCTCCTTTATACATCTTTGTTATTAGTTTATTTGTCTATTTTTATAAAAATGTTTTATGAATTTTCATTAATCTGACAGCACTATCAAAAATTTGTATTACTTCTTTATTTGAAAATTTTTAAGTAGGATTTTGTCTTCTTAGTTCTTTAGTCTTTTGTACCTAGTGATCTTATTATGGGTTTACACTAAAGTCTTATGCAATACTAGTTATTAATATTTTTCTGTATACATATAACATTACATTTTATATAGATATCCCAAGTTTTCAATGATGAGTAGAACCTGACTTGATATATCTAAATTACAACTATATAAGATTGACTGATTAACAGAAGACAGTTTCTATAATATAGCTTAATTTTCAAATTTTATTATAGATGGAATTTGAATTTTAGATCTGCTATTTGAAAAATAACAACCCAACTATTATACTAGAATCACCATTTTTATAATAATTTTTTATTTATTATTATTTATATATATTTAATTTAATAAAAATTTTTTGAATTTTAGATTATTATATTAAATAAACTATATAATCTATTAATTTTAATTTATTAAAATAATCTTGTATTTAGAATATTTATATTAAATAAATAAGATTAAAAAATAATTTTTATTAAATAATTTTTTTTTAATAAGATTAGTATTTATAATGATTATTGCTTTTATTGTAATTTTAATTATATATTATAAGGAGTATAATGATTTAGTGAAGTTAATAAGTTATTAACTCTTAAGTACTAGTTTGTAAATTCAAAATTATTTATAATAAAAATTTAGATAATTATTTACAATAAAAATTTAAATAATTATTTATGCAATTTATGAATAGTATTATAATAATAATATTTTGTTAATTAGTTAAAATAAAATATCTGTAATTATAATCACATCAATATAACTAGCAGGTTATAAGGTATCTGTATAACCTTAATTACATAGAAGAATACAAACCAGTATTAGACAATACAAACTTAAAATAAGTTTTTGTGACTATATAAATTTATAAAACTAAAAAAAATTAAAGTCTACTTAAAAAGATTCAAGTAAAAAGATAATACAGATCTTTGACAGTTATGTTATAAAAGTTAAACTAAGAAAACAGATAATAATGTAAAGAAATCAGATAGGCAAAAACCTTTAAATAAGAAATACTACCAATTAGATTGCTAAATTGAACAGAAAAAAAGAATATCAGGTTAGATTCAATATACTAAAAACAGGCTACAGTTTTTCTAAACTATCTGGATTAAAAATCTAAAAATAAAGTAGGTGTATATTAAAGTACTAGAAATATGCTATGAAATATATACTAAGATAAAGATAAATTCTACAAAGGTAAGCTTTTGTTAATAGTTTGTAGAATAGGTAAATAGTTAATAAAAAAACCTTTGAGCCTTATTGACAGATGTTATACTCTAAAATATGTAATAACCTGAATACTAGTTTAAAAGAAAAGGTATCATACTATATGTATATAGTATAACATTTTGAATCTTTTTTTTTAAATCAGTTTTAAAGAATACTAAAGTTCTAAACAAATATTATATAAATGCTTTTTAAATCTTCAAATGACAGTAGACATTATGTTCTTCTAGTTATAATTGATAATATCAAAAAAATGCTTTTTTTAGGCCTTCAAATAATGACAAGCATTAATGCAATTTATATTTTTTCAGATTACAGCTGATAATCAAAAAGATGCTTTTTTAGATCTTCAAATGATGGTAATATTCTTTTGATGATACCTTTTTTAAACCTTCAAATAATGAAAAATATCAATGTAATTTATATCTTTCTAGTTATAGCTAATAATGTTTTTCCAGACTATTTTATATATAATATATTATGATTATAGTATGCTAATTTTATATACTTAAATGAAATTTTTGAAGTACTTCACTACTTTACTAAACCATACATTACTACTATTCATAATAACATGTTATTGTCTACTTGTAGATAATAATACTATCTTTTTGAATTGAAGTTGTGTATTTCATGATGTTTAGTTTTATTACAATTATAATGTTTTCTTTCACTATTTTCACTATTTTCTTTTTTTAATCAACAACTAATAGTTTAAAATTCCATATATCATTAAAAAAAATAAAAATAAAAAATAAAAAAAAAACAAAAAGATATATAATCAAAATGAAATATAAAAACTCTGAATCAGTCCGAATTTGAAATCTGGGCAATAAACGTGAAAAGATAGTATAGAAGAACTGAGGAATATATCATATAGTCTTTTAACCGGATAAGTTAACTGGATATCTTAATTATTAATCCGTTAATCAATTTTATAATCCGGATATCCGGGTAACCTAACGGTTAACCAGTTATTCTATCTTAAGGTACGATCAGTATTGCAAAGAACAGCTTTGGACATGGGGTTGGACATTTTTGAACATTTTTGAACAAAAATATAAATTAAAATTCTTACAATTTTGTTAAGATAATCTATATAGTTTTCTAAGTAAAAAATATTCAGAACTTAAAAAAATATATAATCATAAATTTTTTAGACAAATTTATTAATTATTAAAGCTTGGACATGCTTAGACACTCTTGGACACTTGGACGTTGGACATGGTCAAAAAAGCCTTGGACAGTGAAAAATGTACAACACTGGGTACGATCACTAGATATTACTAATTAATTGTCACGTCGAAATTATGGTTTCGAGATTTTGGATGCCGAGATATTGTGGTAAAACCAAACGAAAGATAACTTACATGATCAAAAAAAACCTTTAAGTACCTTTGAGCTAATTAAAAACGTTCTTCCTTCTTCTGTAGTAGTATTTTCATGTGTAGAACCATAACCTAAAAATATATATATTTATTAGGTTCGTGAATAGTTGTTAGGCGAAACCTAAAAAAGAAAATTATAACAATGTCTTGATTATCAATTGCTGTTATAATTTCCTTTTTAGGTTCGCCTAGCAACCATGGTTCGTGATTAGGTTCGTGACTTCAACGGCGGTAAGTTTTATGACTTCGACGGAGGTCTGACTGTATTCGAATATAAAAAATTTGATCAAATGAATATTCGAATCGACTTCTGATCACGTAGATTAAGAGCCTAACCGGCGTATACTTGCTGGCAAAACCCAGACAAATCCCAAATCTCCAAAAAACAAATTGCTTTTATAAAAAATTAAATCATCAATATTTTGTGAATATATTATATATAGCTATGAATATATATTTTTTGTTTAAATAAAGATTATTAATAAAGTTTTTGAGATATTAGTTTGGGCTTGAGTTTGGGATTTTGGCGCGGACAACCCCAAAGTATAATAGTTTGGGATTTGGGCGGCAAGTATAAACCGGCGTCACTGTTCATCCGAACGATTAATTGAAGTTCTAGTAATTATGAAGGTGTAATTGCTTATGTTTAGGTCAAAATTCTGAAACTTAATTATCACGTCATGTGATGTCATGGACTAATCATAGCTTACATAGCGTCGCCTAGGAAAAATGGTAGCCGGAAAAATTTGCCGGTTTTGAATGTTTCGGATACTGATATTCGGTAGTGATAGTGAAATTGAATACGTACTGATCAATCATTTTAATGAAATTTTAACAATAGAATTAATTAATACGTCGTAATCATTACATATTAAAATTTCCTTTTATGTCGATTATTACGATTGTACATACTACTTTCGCTATAACAATAGCAATTCATATTTTTTTATTGTCGTATACAAAAAAAAAAAAAAAATATTCAAGCAAAAAAAACTTATAATAATACCATACGAACAAATATATTAATGATGTCAAATCCGCAAAGCAAAACTTGTATTGGGTGCCATGCTACTCGAAATTCTGGTGAATTCTTAAACAAAAAAGGAGTTTTCGTAAAAAAATGTCATCAATGCCAGAATAAT
>CAJVQA010001475.1:0-25459 GCA_910591915.1 Cetraspora pellucida | reverse complement strand
TAATAAATAACTTATTTAAATCTATATATTATTGAATTTTGATAAAAATTAATTAAAAAATAAAAAAGTTTTATTAGCAACATATTTTAATTTACTATATAAAATTTTATTATATCATCTAGATCATATGAAAAATGATCTATATACATCCTACCCTTAAATTACATATAAAGAATAAAGACTCAGACATATAATCTGTAACCTAAACCTACAAGAGTGATCAAGATTTACTTAGATTTTTTTTTTAAAATATTATTAGTAAAGCTATATCTTTAATTTTATTGAAATTCAATTAAAATTTTTATAAAGAAAAGCTTGTTTTTAAATTATATATAAAGAATAAAGACTCAAACATATAATCTACAACCTAAACCTACAAGAGTGACTAAGGCTTACCTAGATTTGAGTTTAAGTAATAATATAAAAGAAAGGAATGTGATATTTAATCTATTAGATAGTCCAAAGATCAATTTTAGTAATAATTTGTAATATTGAAATAAAAGATAAAAGTAAACTAAAAGAATAACTATAAGTTAAGTTAGTAAAAAATATAATTTAAGATTATGCAGAACATGAAATGCAGTATAGAATCTATATTTGTTTGTATATTTGTTGATTTAAGAAAGAAAAAGTTTGATAGAAAGAATAATAGCAATATAGTAAGAAATAAAAGCATTGTAGATAGTAGAAATAAGGTTAATAAAAACTAAACCAGATAGGATAAAAATAAGTAAAGGTATATATGAAGAGTTGTGCAGTTTGAAATTGTTAAATATAAGAATTTCAATATATAAATCAAAGACAAGATTGGCAGATATATTGAAAGTAGTTGTATTTAAAATACTATTAAGAGAATTAGAGATTAAATGATAAATTGTTTAGATTGATAGACAGATAACCCAATAGAAAGAAAAGCTAGTTTGGTTGCATTGATAACAAGAGAAAGAAAATAAAAGATTGCATTTATGAAAAGTATAAAGAACAGAAAGTTTATTTATAAGAATTTTAACTTGAAAAGTTTTTAAAATAAATAAATATAAGTTGTAAGTAAAATTAGAAATTTTTTGATTATTATTAATATAAAGTTATATAACTTTTTAGTTAATATTAAATACAATAGTAGACCATTATTAGAAGTGATATTGAGATGTTCAAAGTGTTATAATATAGACTTGGCATATAGTTTGAATAGAGTATCAGATAAGAATTTCAATAGGAAGTTTATTAATAAAAGAAGTATAGTTAAGGTTGTAAGAATTATTAGTTAAGAATTTTAAGTAAGATAGTATTTGGTAATTATAAGCAAATTGATCAGCAAGATTGTTAAATAGATTATTTTAGTGTGTTATAATTTTGTAAAAAATAAGTTGAATTTCATAAGATTTAATAAAATTGATAAGTATTTGTCAGATAAAAAAATATAAAGTATGAATATAAGAAAGAATAGATACTGATTAGCAAATATTATGATATTTGAAGAATACTGATTATGAGTTAGTGAATATGTAAACAGAGCAATGTCTAGGAGCAGTAATAATTAATGAAAAAATATCAAGAATTTCAGTTTTAAAGAAGTATAACTATAGTTTAATTTATGTCTGAAATGAGTTAATAGTTGTAGAATTATCAACTTAAACCTAACCTATGCCCATAAAGCATTGTGAGATACCAAAATCAATAACAGAACCATTAATATAAAATAAAATAGATGATAGATTGTAGTTTAAGTTAATGATAGTCTGAAGATTATTAACAAGTTAACATGTTTCAAAAATAGAAAGTAGTTGTTATAGATTAATTGTAAGTAAAGGAGAAGATAAAATTATAAGGAATATTGAAGAGCAACAGAATATGCAATATCAAGAAAGTTTGCATAAAGGTTGAGAGTTTTATCAGAATTAATACAGTAAAGTAGCTTAGTAGCCAAATTAATAGAAATAAAGATAGTATATTTGTTAGTGATTGTATTTGAATTAAGATAACATCCAGTACATAATGTGGTAATAGAAGAAGGAATAAGATAAAGATTAGAGAACTAAGACTAGAATGAGCAATGCTAGTAATTAATGAAAGTAAGATCAGTAGGTGTATTATATCTTCTGATCTTGTCAATAATTATTTGATTATTAAGAACAGTAAGTAGTTAAGGTTTAGTATTAGAAATAAAGTGATCAGTAAAATAGCAGAAGTAGTTTATAGAAGATAGGTTATAATAATCATATAGAGTATATTGATAAAAGTGACTTGTAATAATGTTTTCAAAAATAATAAACTATTGTAATATAATATCTTTTGGGATTTTGTTAAGTCTGGGTAAAATATGTTATTAGTACAGTAGATATGAATTGTTATGAGTAGTGAGTTGATTCAGAAAGAGAAGTTTATGATGTCTAACTTGTTTTTTGAAAATAGAATATTTTGGATAAGAAGAAAGAAGAAATTTAAGAGATATAGTTTTATTATTTAAGGTATATGGAATGTTGTAGATTGGGCTAGTTAAAAAAGTCCAGCCTATATGTTTAATAAGTTGTATTATTTTGAAGTTTATAATTAATCAATTAGGTTCATCAATGGTTGGCTTAAAATGAAGAAAATATTAGTAAAAGACCAGAGATTGTTTTGAAATTGTTGAATTTGTATATGAGTAGATGTGTCTAGTAGATCAGAATTATTAAATCATTTGATAAAATTGGAAATGTAGTATTGTAATTAAATATCTTAGATATGTTTAATATTGTAGATTTGAGGATATAATAGGATACTAGATGGTATTGTATAGCAAAGTTTAGCTTTAAGCTTAATAAGACCAATGTGTTAAGTAAAAATTTTTTTATAATTAGTTTGATTAATAACAATATTGTATAAATGATATTTGATAATAGAAATAATAATTGTATTAATAATATAGCAGACATGTGAATCAGTTATATGGTTTGTTTTTGCAATTTAAATAAGTTGGAAGGATTTAAAAATAATTAGTTTTATTTGTTTAGATTACCTGTTATCTAAAATAAACCAGTAATCTAAAAATTTAAAGGATTGTTTGAAAGAATGAAGTGGGAGTAGATGATTATTATAAGAGATAGAAGTATAGTGAGATGAAAGGTTGTTAATAACCAGAATAAATTTTAAAAAATTAACTTGGATGTTTATTATAGTATAAAATGATTTAGCTATAGATAATATATAAGATAACTCAATTTATAAAAAAGCAAACCAAAGAGTATTATCTATATATGCTAGAACAGAGCATTATTTTTGTAATAAATGAGTTGTTTGAAGTTTTAGATTGGTAGTCCAAGTAGATTGTAAGGTATACTCAGTGATTTTTGAGTATATGTGTGAAATAAGTGTGTCATAGTAAATGCATTATAATAAAGATGTAATTGTTTTACTCTGATCAATACTATTGTGAACTGGGTAAAAGGGAGTAAGACCAAAATTGGTGATAACTTGATTGTAACAATCAGTAAGAAGATTAGTAAGAATGTTGATAGTGAATGAAAGAAGTGAGAGATGAGAGAGTGAGTGTTTAAAAAAAGTAAAGTTTACAGAATCATATACTTTGCTTATATCTTATGAAAGTAACCAAATGTTTTGTGATTGCAGGTAGCATCTTCAATAAGATTATTAAAAATATGAATAAGAATTGAAGTACTATTATTGGGAAGTATGACATAGTTAAAAAGTGAGAAAATAGGATTTGAGAAAAATACAGAGCTGAGTCAGTTTGTAAAAATTTTAGTGTAAAGTTTGTGAATGTATTTGATCAGACTAATAGGTCATGTGAGGTTAAGGTTATCATCAAAAATGTTGCATTTAGAGATAGGATAAATTTTACTATGTTTTCATTGCTTAGGAATTCTGTTGTCAAGAAGACAATGATTAAAGAAAGCAGTAATAACAGAAGTGCATTAGGGATTAATGTGTTTAAGCATTTTATAACTAATGCTTATAAGACTACAGACTTTGTTATTAGGTAATTGTGAGAGAATTTAAAGAAGTTCTTTATTAGTAATAGGAGAGTTAAGAGAATAATATCAATTTGAATTGATGTAAGAAAGTAAAAGGTATTGTTATTTTTAAAAATTATTAAAGAGAGTTTTATTAATAAATCTAAGTGCAGTTCAATCATGGAAATGAGATTGAACATGTTGTTTAATAAGTAATAGGTCAGTAATAAGTTGGTTTAATAGTTTTATATTTGAAAGATAAACAGATTAATGATAGTGATTAAGAATACTATTAATAGCCTGAGTAGGATGTGTTGTAAGAGTAACACATCTTTTGTTAATAGCTTTATTGATTTGTTATCAAAGTAGAAGAGAGTTTTTAAGATAATAAATATGATAGAATTGTTTTTAAATAAAGTAAGCATATTGAAGCCATAGTTAAATATAGAAGAAGTTGGCAAAAATAAGTAATTGAAAGTTACATTGTAACTATTTATTAATTTAAAAAATGTTTTGATTAATACTTGAGATGTTAAAAAATTAGGTAAGTTTTTTAATAAGTTTAATAATATATTCAAGTTTTTTGAATAAGAGATGTAGTAGAATACTATGAGGTAAATATTGATAATTGTAATTTTGTTTTTGAAAGATTTTGTTAAAGATTATATAAGTAGTTGTATAGATTATAGAGCATTGAATTTTGTGTCAAGTAGTTTTAATACTTTTATCAGTAGTACTGTTAATAGGAGTTTTGTGTAATGAAAGTTGTTAAGTTAAAATATTAGCAAAAGGGTTTCAGTTTTCTGTAGTTATTATTTTATAATTAAATATATGATGACTAATCCTAGTATGTTTCTGTAAAGGTTTACTATAGGTATGTAGAAATGTCCAAGTAGAGGTAAGAATCAAGTAGTTACTTGAGATGAAGGTTTAACTATTGTTAAGACTATAGAAAAGAAGAAATTGTATATTAAATTGGTCAGTTTAAATGTAGTTGATTTGACTACTACTAGTATTGTTAGACCAAGTAAAGTATTTGTTATTAAAATGAAAACTAATCTTATATATATTAAAATAATTAAGGAAATTAATAAGTTTGTATTTGGAAGAGAAACTATAAGTATAATTTTGTATATTGAAATTACCAAGGATAATAGAATAAAGATAAAGTTGAAAAGTTTGTTAAATTCAGTTAATTACTATATTTTGGATTTAGTTGTAAATAGCTGTATCAGTAAATAAGAGATATGCTAAGATAATACAAAGTTTGACATTATTTTGAAAAAAAATATCAAGTGCAATAGCTTCTTCTGAGTAAGTATGAATACTATGAATATGAGGTTTAAAGTAATTATAAATTATAATGGCTGTTTTTTCTACAGAAGTAGAAGAGTTAGACCATTAGTAAGTGAAAAAATTATTGTTACAGAAGAAAAGATTAGTTTTATCAGAAATTCTTAGTTCAGTAATACTGACAATAGATATGTTATTATTAAGACAATAATCTTGTTAGCCTTCTCTTTTTGTTGAATTATTAAAACCTCTAACATTGTAGTAGCAATAGTTAGGTTAAAATGATGAGAATTTGAGTCAGAAGAATATAAAACAGAGTTATAGTCAATAGGAGTTAAATAATAGTTGTTAAAAAAAGAATTAGATGAAATAGAAGTAGAGCTAAGAGAGTTAAATTTGAAAAAGAGGTTATAAAATAGTAAAAAAAAATGTAAAGCAATAATAATATGATCTGACAAAAGAGTGTTATTAGGAAAATATATATAGGTTTCATTATAAGATGAATTAACAGAAAATGTAATACTAGATACAATTTTGTTGTTATTATATTTGTCAATATGTTGAATTAAAGTTTGAATAGTTTGATTATAAGAGAGAAGTAATAAATTGTAATAAAAAAGAAATTTGTTAAAGCATATGTGAAAATTATTAAAGATTAAAGATGTTGTAAATAATCTTTCAAAATTGTTTTTACCAGAGTCAATCACTGTATGCTTGGCTCTTACAGCTATGCAAAGTATCATAGTCTGTTCTGTATGTTGAGTTTGACTATCATTAACATGATCTTTTATATAAATAGTCTTGTTCACTTGCCTGCTTATCTTATTTTTTTTACTAACTACAATGGGTATGTCTTTAAATAAAGTGATGGCTACTTTAATATTGGTTATAAAAGACAAAGAACTTAAAAAAAAGATTATAAAAATAGTGAGTCTAAGATGAAAACAAGTTGGAAGTCAAGATTAAATTTTTTAGATAAAAATTTTTTAGCTGCTAGATAGGCAGTATCATTAAAATATTTTACTATTTGTAAATAAGTTGGCTTTTGGTTTTTGATAACATCAAAGTATATAATAATTTAAGCAAGGAATTTAGTATTGATAATGTTTTTTATAAATAAGTTAATAGTCTTTTCCTTGAACAAAGACTGCATATTATGATTTTCAGCAGGATTTGATAGTAGAAAAAGAGATAGCAGTAAAAGTAATAGTTGTAATGTTTAGAGTTGGTTTTTAGTTTGTTTTATTTACAAACAAAGTTTTCAGCTTGGTTAGCAAGTTTGTTTAAGGCTTTAGTAGAGATGAGTTGATCAAATAAAACAGCATATTCTTTATTTTTGTAGAATAAAATAGAGTTAAGAGTTGGATGAATCCAAGTTTCATCATCTTAAGAAGAAAATAATGAGCGAGATTTAGTTAAAATATCATTAAATAGCTTGGTACTATCATGAAATTTTTTGTTATCAAGATATTGATATTTTTTGTTGTTACAAGTAAGACAATGAAAGTTAGCAACACAAAATGCTTTTTTACATCACTTCTGAAGTAAGTTAGGTTTTTTAAATGTATAAGTTTCAGAAAGATGTTTAGAGAGTTGGAGAATAAAATGTTGATGAAATTGAATTCTAAAAAAGATGCAAACTTTTTATTTGTCAATATTAGAAGAAAATTGTTTACTCTAAAGAGAGTAGTAAATATCAAACCAGGAATTAAAATGATTGAAAGAATTTTTTAATAAAGAAATACAAAATCTTTCAAAAAAAAGAATTTTGAAAATATTAAAATAAAGTTTGATATTGAATCTAGTATCTGACTAGATGATAAGATATTTTTGTTTAAAGTCTGTAGTTTGTATAAAAGATTCAATTTTAAATCTTTTGGGTCTAAGCTAAAGATCTTCAGTAAATTTTTAATAATCAATAGATTAATAATTATTGGATAAGGAAAAATAAAGTCAAGCAAGATTAAAACAAAGTTGAAGGTAATTGTAAACTGTGTATGAAGAAATAGTAACTGATGAACCAAAGATTTTAAGATAATTAAGTTTGGTAAAGAGAATGGTTATAAATTTAAAAATGGGATTTTTAAGAATAGATTCAAGAAGGTTAAAAGAAATAGTAACACTTTTGTTAATATTAGGATTGCTATTGTAGATAAGATCAGTTAAAAATTCAGACTATTGTCTAGCTATAATATGGATAATATAGTAGAATAAGGCTTTTAGTACAGGTTGGATAGCAGTAGCTGGCTTAATTTCTTTGTCAAGATAAAAATTATAGAAAAATTTTTTAAGAAATATAAAAAGTTGAAGAGAAAATAAAGTTTGTAGTTTTTTGTTAGATTACATTTTTTCAGTAATTGGAAAATTTGCAACCTAGTTATATGTAGGATTGAATTTTGATTTGAGAATACTAGAATAAGATTGAAAAAAAGGTTTGTTAGAAATGTTTTTTAATTGGTTATTATTGTTAGAATTGTTAAGATTCAGATTAGAAATGTTAAGAATATTAGTAATAAGGGGTTGGTTAGAGATAGAATTAGTATTGGTAATTGAAGAAAAGAAAAAATTGATAAGATCAGAAGAAGTTAAGGTTTGGTGAAAAGAAACAGTAAGAAGATTAGTAGTTTGAAAAGTTTTATGTAAGATGTTCTGAAAAGTTTAAGTAAGATTTTTCTTGATTTGGAATAAACTAGCTTTATGTTGAGATGAGACAGTTATATAAGTGAGATAATAAACTTTATTATTTTTAGAGACATATTTTTTAGTAAGGTAATAATGCTCATTTCTTTTGATACAGCCAATTGGAAGAGAGCATTTAGAACAAGTATGATAA
This sequence comes from Cetraspora pellucida, assembly GCA_910591915.1. Taxonomy (NCBI): domain Eukaryota; kingdom Fungi; phylum Glomeromycota; class Glomeromycetes; order Diversisporales; family Gigasporaceae; genus Cetraspora; species Cetraspora pellucida. Next base: position 17,380 of record CAJVQA010001475.1, on the reverse strand, counting down.
TGCACATCTGGTATAAAAGATAGAGAAGCACTATTAGTAAAGGAAAAGAGATTAGTTATAAGTTGTTGAGTTGTTCTGTTAATTTTTTTTGAGTTATTATTAATATAAATAATTATGAATTTAATAACTTAAGTGTAATTGGTATTTAAGATTGAGATGAATTTGGTATAATATTTGTTACAAAAATAAGTAATAATAGAAATAGAAGTAGAAGCTTAAAAAAAATAAGTAATCTTATTTGATCTAAGATTTTTTATTAAGCAAATGATAGATTTGACTTTGGAAGAAATTGGATGAGTCTTACTATTATTTTTTTTTTTATAAAGAGTGATACTAAAACTATTAGAAAAGCATTGGTAAAAATAATTAAAGTTTACTATGTCAGGTTCTTGTTAACTTAATGTAAGCATTGTTAAATAATAACAAGTTGAGTAAAAATTTGATTAAAGATTTATAAATTTTTCTAAATTAATAATATGATTATAAATAATTTTGTAGAGATGATAATTAAAGACAAAGGTTGTAGTATTGGAGTATTACTAGAATAATATACAGATGTAACTAAAGTAACTAGAGTTACAATATAATTCAGATACTAAATACAAATAGAGTTTGAAATGCAGATTGTTGTATAATATTAGTAAAAACTAAATATAGAAATAAATGATTATGTTTAATGAGATTCTATAAATAAATAGGTTACAAAATTTTAGTGTAAATTAATAAATTATAGATTAGAAAATAATCAAATAGTTATACAAAGTGGCAAACTAGTGAAGTGAATAAGTTGTCAATCCCCAAGTGGCAGGTTTAGAGTTCAAATCCTAGTGATGATGAAAATTTGCAATTCTTTTTATGTTATAGCTAACTGTCTTTCATAATTAGTTGGGATAAGATACCTGTAACCCATGTTATATCAGCATGACTGGAAGGTCTAGACACTCATACAATATTGTACAAAGAAACACAAACCAGTACCAGGTGGTGTGAATCCAAGATAAGTTCTTAAGCTGTGTAAATCACAGGAACCAGATAGAAAGACAGAAGTTCACTTGGAAGACTTGAGTAAAGAGATAACCCAAATCTTTGATGGTGCTACTGCAAAGACTAGACTTATGAAACAGAGCTAGAACTTATAAAACCAGGCAAATGTGCTGATCTTTGAGGAGAGACCAGATGAACCAACCAGGCCACCAGAATTTCTGAGTTCTGAAGAAAAAGAGCACATGCTAGCAAACATGTAAACCAGAGGTGTATAGTTTTGACCTACCTTTCTGGGCTATCTGGAATAGCAGCTTGGTGAAACTTAAATTGAATACCAAAGTAATAATAATATGTTGTGAAGTCAATATCAGGATTAGGGTGAACTCTACAAGGGCATAGTGGTTTAATAATACACCCTGACTACCAGTGTTGGTCTTAGCCATAGTGATACCAGGTCAGCTGTAAGAATGGGATACAGAAGATTCTGAAAGGTTTAGTACAAAGTCAAAGGTTCTCCATATGAGTGAACTGCTTTAAAGACTTAGTAGTTATGACATTTTTACCAATATCAACTAGGATCATTAGTAAATAAAGGTAGATGGGTAGATATGAAAACAGAGTAGTTAAATAGAGAACCTACAAGCAGGTTCCAGGTATGGCAGCTAATGTAGAACCTTTAGGCAGACTACTTAAATAAAACAATAACTAAAGTTGTACAAGTGGCTAGTTGTATACTCTTCCTATAGTTGCTCTCTGTAGTTGTAAAGCATCCATTAGCCAAATATACTACCAATAAAATCCTAGATCGCAAGTACTTACCTTAATATTTAAAAAAAAAAAAAAAATAGTTATATAAAATTTGTGTAAGAGAAAAAGAAAATAGGATAAGGACAAAAAATAGAAAAAAAAATTTGCAAGAAAGTAAAAGATTAATTTAGCTTTAGTTTGATCAATATTAGATCAAAACTTTTTGTCTAAAGCTTGTTTTAACTAAAAAAATATGTACTACAACTTTAATTAAGAGTATAAGACAGATTGTAACAGCAAAAACTACAAGAAGATTAAATTATTAAAATTAGAGGCCAAAGACTGTCAGTACAGTTTTCTCAATAAATTTAAACTTTAGAGATGTAATAATTCAGAATATATATAAAATACTATACTAAACAAGTTTACTTAAGATGGCAAAACAGGTTGTCTTAATAAAATAAATAGTTGTAAGTATTTTTATATGAATGATTTTTTAGTTAATTTTTATACAATAGATTTGTAGAAAGAGTTCTTATATTATTTACTTAGATTTATTTAGATTTAGATATTAGTAATAATATAAAAGAGAGGAATATAATATTTAATTTATTGAATAGTCTAAAGATTAATTTTAGTAATAATTTGTAGTATTAAAATAGGAGATAAAGGTAAACTAGAAGAACTATAAATTGAGTTAATAGAAGATATAATTTGAGACTATATAGAATATGAAATATGTTATAGAATTTATATTTGTTTATATATTTGTTGATTTAAATAAAAAAAAAGTTTGATAGAAAAAAAAGTAATAATATGATAATTAGTAAAACTAAATCAAATAAAGTAAAAATAAAAGATAATATATATGAAAAGTTGTACAGTTTGAAACTATTAAGTACAAGAATTTTTTTATACAAATCAAAGACAAGATTAGTAAACATATCAAAAGCAGTTGTATTAAAGATGTAGTTAAGAAAATTAGAGACTAGATAATAGATAATTTAAGTAAAAGAACAAATAACCTAGTATAATGAAAAACTAGTTTGACTGTATTAATAACAAGAAGAAAAATATAAGCAATTATATTTATAAAAAATATAAGAAATAGATAGTTCATTCAAAAGAATTTTAAAATAAAAGATTTTAAGAATAGAAAAATAAAAATTATAAACAAAATTAAAAATTTTTTAATTATTATGAATATAAAGCCAAGTAGTTTTCTAGTTAATATCAATACTATAATAAACTATTGTTGAAAATAATATTGAAATATCTAAAATATTATAATGTAAGTTTGATAAATAGTATAAATAGAGTATTAATTAAAGATTTTAATAAGAAGTTGATTAATAAATAGAATATAAATAAGTTATAAGAGTTATTAATTAAGAATATTAAAAAAATAGTATTGAATAATTGTAAACAAGTTGATTAATAAGATTATTAATTAGGTTATCTTGATGTATAATAACTTTATAAAAAGTAAGCTAAATATTATATGAGTTAATGAAGTTAATAAAAGTATACCAAATAAAGAAGTATAAAGTATAAGTATATAAGAGTTTATGTCAATAGACAAATACTATGATATTTAGAAATTACTAATTATGAGTTAGTAAAAATGTTAACAAAACAGTTTTTAGAAGCAGTAATGATTGCTAAAAGGATAGTAAAAATTTTAGCTTTAAAGAAATATAGTCAGAGTTTAATTTATCTAAAATAAGTGAAAAATTGTAAAGTTATTTATTTAAATCCAATCTATATCTATGAAGTATTGGAAAGTATCAAGATCAATAACAGAACTATCAATGTAAAATGAAATAATAAATAGATTATAATTAGAATTAATAATAAACTGTAAACTATTAGTAAGTTGGTTTAGTTAAAAGATACCAGACAGTTGTTGTGTGAGATAAAATATGTAAAGTGTATTGTATACTTACAAAGTATACAATATCAAGAAAGTTGATATGTTGATTAAAAGTTTTATAATAAAAATAATGCATTTGTTAACAATTAAATTAAAATTAAGATAATATTTAAAGCAAGTTAGTATAGAAAATATAAATAGAATATAGACATATTATTACTAAGTTTAAATATATTATTCTACTAGAAAAAAACATTTATCAAAGGGTCAACAAGACATATTATCAAAAACATTCTTGTTTTAAAATCAATTTAGAATAAAAATTTACATTAATTGTCCAAAAACTAGAGCCAAATAAGGATAAAGAAGAGTATAATTGGTTAATATTTTAGAAAAAAATAAAAAACCAAAATGGAGTCAGATATATAAGTATAAAAAAAAATAAAAAAATCACAATACTAATCAAATATATTAATAAAAAACTACTAGTACTAAAGACTTTAACAAAAAGATAACTAAATATATATAAAAACCATATTGTATTCTATATAATAAAGACAAAGAAGAAGACCAAGAAACTTAGCTTTATAAAAGAGATTGGATGACTATAGAAAATTCAATTATTAACTTAGTTTAAACAGTATTTTTAAAAGAGACCTATAAAAAGATAAGTAAATATAAACTAACTAAATTCTTATAAAAAGATTTATTAAAAGAAAAAATAAAATATAGATTCAAAAGTATGAAAAGACTAATACAAGAAAAAACCAGAACAACATTACAAAGTCTTATCCAAATCTTTAAAGAAGCAAAAGAATTTCTTACTATATAAACAAATATAATATAAAATAGTTTTTTTAAAAACATATAGAAAAAATATTATAAAGAAGTAACCAACTAGGAAAAAGCAAATAAAATTAATCCAACAAAGAAAAAACAAAAAGAAAATATATTAAAAAACATTATTGTAAGCAGACTGATACAAAAAATAGAAGAAGATCAATTAGAAGATCAAAACCAAACTATAAAGAAGAAAAAAAAAAAGAATAAAAAAAAAATATAAAGTTTATGATTAGATTTAGTTATTAATTTTATAGAGAATAAAATTGGACTATTTTTTTATGATCCTGTAACTAGCTTGGTATAGCTTTCTAACCTGATTAATTTTTGGTCAGTATGATAAACTACTTCTAAACATTCATAAAAGTAGCTAAAAGATGTTAAACCAAAATTTAAACCAATTTTATATAAAATATATATACAAAAATCTTAATAAAAATAATCAGCAAGATTGCTAAAACAAAAAAAATAAAAATAAAAATAAATTAATATACTAATAAGACTTCTATGTAAATTAGTAACAAATATTAAATTAAAAGCAAAATAAAAAAAAATAAAAGTAAATAAAAATTTAAAACCAAAAATAGAGTTTATGTTTTATTTTTTATTTTTTATTTTTTTGCTTTCGCTAAGGCCATTAGTTATGGCGGCTACTGCCTTTATTGTGAATTCAATTATGATTACATAACTTGTACAAGGTTACCCCTATACTACACTAGCAGATAGCAGCGCAAGCTCCCGTACACCTAATTAGATGCCGTCTAACCTAACCTTGACCTTCCTGTTTGTAAGTCTGTCAAGCCATTACATATTTCAGAGTATGTCACCTATCTATAGGGCTCAAGGAGACCCCCTGCTAACTAACTACCCACATTTAATCTTTGCTAATAGGGCTCGCCCTTGCAGAGTTCACCCAGACCCCAGCACTGACTTCATAGCATATCCCCAGTACTTTAGCATTCCCCTGTTTCCGACCTCAGACTCCCAATCCAGATAGCCTGATAGGACTGTGACCTGTCACTGGTACCCCAGGGTCTGCCCCCCAAGGTCCTTTTTCCTCCGGTTCGAGACTTCTGGTGGCCTGGTTGGTGGTACCTCTCACCCGAGGTTCTTGCCTGCCCGATTTCTTCTACATTGGTATCCGTTTTCTAGGTCTAGCCTTTACAGTAGTACTGTTAAAGATCTGTGTTACCTTTCTGCTCGGGTCTTCCCAAGTGGGCTTCGGTTATCCCAGTTCATGGATTTACATAGCCACAGATGCCCCATAACCTGCCAGTTATCTGGTGTGACTGTGTTACAAGTACTGATCCCAACTGATCGATAGATAGCCATTGCCGTATTACTGATTTCAAGGACTTATCTTGTGTTTGCACTGCCCAATGCCGGTTTGCATTCCTCTGTGTAACTCCAACATTGTACAGATGCCCGTATACATCAATGTAACATAGGTGGTTTTTCAAATTTTTGCCGTCGGTGGGTTTTGAACTTCCAACTTACCACTTGGAGGATTGACAACTTATCCACTTCACTAAGTCACCACACCCTTGAGTTTATGTTTTATAATTAGATATATTTTTGAAAACTTTAAAGAAGTATATTGTATAATAAATAGAAATAGTATAAAAAATAATATGTTTATAAAATATATAATAAATAAACTTTCAACTTTTAAAAAACTTAATAGAAAAAGATTAAATATATACACAATAGCAAAATACCAAATATATTAAAACAAAATAAAAAAAGCTACAAGCATATCTAGTATTATATAAGAAACAAACAAATCCTTAAAAAAGAATTCAAAAAATTATTATAACAATAGTATGAAAAAACATAAAAAAAAAAAAGATTTAAATCTCTTCATATATATTATATATAATATTTTCAAAAAAGTAAAAATTGAGGAGATGTGATGATCTAGTAAAGTAGTTAGGTTGTTAACCCTTCAAGTGGTAAGTTGGATGTTCAAATTTTATTAATAGTAAAAATTTAAATAATCATCTATATAATATTCATATTATAGAAACTGTTACTAATGATTATCTATAATAACAGTTATACCAATATAACTAGCAGGTCATAGAATATCTATGTAAGTATAGCATTATATAGAGAAATGCAAACTGACAAATCAGACAATACAAACACTAAATAAGTTCTTATATTCATACAAATCTGTTGAAATTAGGTAACAAGAAGTTTATTTGAAAAGATCTAAGTAGAGAGATAGCTAAATCTTTAATAACTCTACTGTAGAAAGCTAATTTAGAGAAACAGATACCAAGGTTGTAGTATCCAACCCAGTCATAGTAGCCAGATAGGTAAGAATCTCTGAGCTAAGAGTCTCAGAGGTATCACCAACCAGACCATCAGAATAAACTAAAAAAAAGAATATCAGATTAATCTGATATACTGATAGACTAGTTGTAGTTCTATATGGGCTATCTGGATTAAAAGTTTGATAAAAAGATAAGTAAAAAGACAAAAATATACTAAAGTATTAAGATTATACTATAAAGTAGATATTGAGGTCTAAGTGAACTCTACAAGAGTATAGTGGTTTAATGATTAAGTCCTGACTACAAATATTGGTTCTGTTATAGTAATATCTAGATCAATTGTAAAAATAGATACTGAAGACTCTGAGGATTTATTTCAAAGATAATATAGTTCTAAAATTGAGATAATGATCTAAGCATCAAATATGACCTAGTGAAGTTAACAGGTTTGCAAGTTCAGAGAATTTAAAATAGAATACTCAAACAAAGATATTAAATATAGCAATTAGTAAAGAATCTTTAGACAGATTCCTTAAATAGGTAATATAAAAAAGTTATACATGTAACTAATTGTACACTTTTTTTGTAATGGTTCAATGAACCATATTTACTATTATTAAATAAAGTTAAAAGACCCAAGAGGTTACCTTAACACCAAAAAAAAAAAAAAAAGTAAAAATAGATTAAATAAAAATAAGAAAAACATTAATTTAAAACCTAATTTTAACAACTTCTAAATATAAAATCAAATCAACAATTTGTAAATATAATAATAAAAATAATTTGAAATACTTTCTATAAACATATTTAAAAAACATAAAATGAAAAATTAATAAATAGAGGTGTGGCAACCTAGTAAAGTGATCAGGTTGTTAACCCTTCAAATGGTAGGTTAGATGTTCAAATCCTATCAATAACAAAAATTTGGATAATCATTTTATAGCAACTGTTACTAATGATTGGGTTAGGATACCTGTAATAACAGTTGCACCAGCATAACTGGCAGGTTATAGGACATCTGTGTAAATATAACATTATACAGAAGAATGCAAACCAACAAATCAGGTGATGCAAATATTAGATAAATTCTTGTAACCATTTAAATCTGTTGAAATTGGCTAACAAGAAGTTCATTTGGAAAGATTTGAATAAAGAGATAACTGAAACTTTAATAGCCCTATTGTAAAGGCTAACTCAGAGAAATGAATACCAAGGCCATAGTACCCAGTCATAGTAGCTGGACAGACAAGAACCTTCAGGTTAGAAGTCTTGAAGGTACCACCAACCAGACTGCCAAAATAAATCAGAAAAAAAGGATATTGGATTGATCTGATATACTGATAAACTGATCATAGTCCTATATAGGCTATCTGAATTAGAAGTTTGGTAAAAAGGCAGGTAAAAAGGCAGAGGTATACTAAAGTACCAGAGTTATGCTGTGAAGTAGATGCTAGGGTTTAAGTGAACTCTATAAGGGCATAACGGTTTAATAATCAATCCTGATCACAAGTGTTGGTTCTGCTATAGTGATACTTAGATCAACTGTAAAAATAAATACAGAAAGCTCTAGAGGGTTTACCTTGAGGATAAATTAGTTCTAAGGTTGAAACAATGATTTGGGCATTTGGATATGACTCAGTGAGTTAACACAGGTTACAGATTCAGAAGGTTTAAAATAAAACATCCAAGCAGGGATGTTAAGTACAACAATTAGTAGGGAACCTTCAGGCAGACTCCTTAAATAGGTAATATAGAAAAGTTAGACATATAGCCAATTGTACTCTCTTCTGTAGTGATTCATTGAACCACAAGACCAATAAGTGATTAATAAAAGTCAAAAGACAAAAGAGGTCATCTTAATATCAAAAAAAAAAAAAAAAAAAAAAATTAATAAATGAAAAAAAAAGAAAAATGAATTGAAAAAAAAATTTGAAAAACAATATTAAGATTTGTTATAAAAAAAAAATCCTCTTTCATTATAAACTTTAAGTAATCAGACAAATAATCTATATTTGTTTTAAGTAATATAACAAGTTACACTTAGAATGGCCAAGTAATGCTAAACTTAGTTATTATGTAATTATAAAAATAGTTTCAAGAATCTTAATAAAGTACTAATATAATTACTTAAAAAAAAAACAAAAAAACCAACCAATTATAACAAACTTTATCTATAGCAAACAGATTTTAAACAAAAAATCTAAATCTAAAAATAACTAATAATCATATTTACAATAAATTTACAACACAACAAATGTTATTTTTAAAAACTTCAAAATTTTAATAAAATTAATTTTAATTAGTAAACAAAACATATAGACAATTTTTTTCAAAAAACTTTAATGTTTTTCGCCATCTGATACTGTAATATATTATATTTTTAAAATAAATCAGTCCTTTATTTGTCTCTTGAATTCCTCAAGTGCATTTTTAGCACGACCACTTAAAATACTTTCACGAGCTACTCTTACACCGTCCTTAAAATCTTTTGCTAGTCCAGAAACAACCAATGCAGCAGAAGAATTTAAAAGCACGAAATCTAAAATCGGTCCTTCATATTCATTAGAGAGCAGCCGAATTAAAAGTTCTGCATTATCGGTAGGAGTACCTCCTTTAACTGCACTTATTGGATGACTAGGCAATCCAAAATCGGATGGTGTGACGACGTATTCTTTGATCTCTGAATTTGAAAGATGCCAAATCTAATTGAATATTATAAATAAAATTAATTAAAATAATAAATAATAAAATTCGTAATATGTTTTGAATAAGCTTACAAAGGTTTGGCCCTCAGGACTAATCTTTGCAACGATCAAAAGGGAATAAAGTCAGTCATAATCAATGCGACAAACGTGCAAACAACTCATAATAATTTAAAGCTCACTTCGTCTAATCCAATATCACCATGAACTACCATAGCTTCCTTAACTCCCTTTAATGCCAACACATCAGCCATCAGTTTTCCTAAAAACTTTGAATGTATACCCATTACAACCCGTTTAGGCCTTGCTGGATTACTCAAAGGTCCTAATAAATTGAATATGGTTGGTATACCAATCTCGCGTCGCGTGTCCGCTACATGCTTTACGGCAGGATTAAAAGTTTGCGCGAAAAGAAAACAAAAATTCGTAGAGTTAATTATGTGTGGAACGTTTGAAGGTGTTACGTTAGTGAGTTTGCATCCGATTTTTTCAAGAATATCCGCAGATCCACATCGTGATGAAGCAGCTCTGTTACCAAACTATTTCATTATCTTTAATCAGTCATGGATAGCAAATTAAGAAAAATATATATGTATATAAAAAAAAATACTACATTATTTCATACTTTAGCTACTTTGCATCCAGCACCGGCAATGACTATTGCTGCAGTGGTTGAAACGTTAAAAGTATCCATTCCATCGCCACCAGTTCCAACCACATCAATGAGAGAATCATGTAAACCATTATACAATGAAAAGTCTATTTCCAAGGCAAAGTTATGTAAGGATTCAGAACAAGCTGCTATTATCTCCGGAACATACTCTTTATTGTTTAACTTCAAAGCGACCAAAAAAGCAGCAACCTGAGCTGATGTCGCTTGTCGTTTCATTATCGCATCTAACGCGATTCGCGCGTGAACCGCGGTAAATTCATCTGACTTAAGGACCAGAGTTTTAATAATATCTTGAAAGGTAGTCATTTTTTTTCGGATAAAATTCTTTTTTCCCTTTATATATTTTCGGAATAACAAGTTAAAAAGTTAACTCCGGCCAGAAATTAGTAAACAATTATGTAATGCGAGCAGACGGGGTAAAATCGCCACCAAAAAAGTTTCGTTTTTTTAGGTTAGGGTTAGGATTTTCTGAGAACGCAACGCTTCGCTAATAAAAAATACGATTTTTTTTTTATCATTAGCGTAAATTCACTGAACAAAATAATCGGAAAAAGATCGGAAACCTGAAAACTTCACTTAGAAGACACTAACTAATAATCTACTTGGACTGTGTGTAATTACTATATGAGTGCTGCCAAGGAAAAATGTAACTTTGGACTTTTCAATTATATTTCGTATCGGACGCATTTATTAAAGATTATGCCCGGCATAAAATATAATTGAAACCCCGAAGTACCATTTTCCTTGGCGGCACTCATATGCCAAGAAAAGTCGAACAACTAGAGAAAGGTGACTGATTTTGTTGTTACCAAAAATCAAGCTAATAATGCTTTGCCATCTTATGTTCATTTAGGCGATATGTTATGTTTGAATTGTTATAGTTATATTTTAGCAACATGCTCAAATAAGTATAAAACAACCTAAACTGATGAGATTAAAGTTATGAAAATTTTGAAGTTATTTTAGATAGTTATAAAAAAAAAGAATGTTAGGTTAAAGTTTTTTTTGATAGATTATATTTTTATTCAAAAATAAAAACTTACAAAAAACAATTTTTATTTATGTTATTTTTTTATATGAATTTAAAATAAATTTGTTTATTTTTTTTAAAAAAAAATCTGTACTTTGCAGTGATAATTTATTAGTAATTTGAAATTAGTTAATACAATATTTTTTACAGATATAAGAATATAACTAAACATATATGTAACTTTTTGTTGTTTATTTAAGTAGTCTGTTTTTTTTTTTTTTTGGTGTTAAGATGACCTTTTGGGTTTTTTGACTTTATTTAACAATGGTAAATGTGGTTTAGTGAACCATTACAGAAAGAGTATACAATTGTTACACATGTAACTTTTTTTATATTACCTATTTAAGAAGTCTGTCTAAAGGTTCCTCACCAATTGCCATATCTAACACCTCTGCTTGGGTATTTTATTTTAAACCTTCTGAATCTGCAAACCTGTTAACTTCACTAAATCATATCTGATGTTCAGATTATTGTCTTAATCTTAAAACTATTTTATCCTTGAAGTAAACCTTTTAGAGCCTTCTGTATATATTTTTATAGTTGATTTAGATATTGCTATGACAGAACCAACATTTGTAATTAGAGCTTAACCATTAAACCACTATGTCCTTGTAGAGTTTACTTAGATCCTATTATTTACTTTATAGCATAATTCTAGTACTTTAGTATACCTCTGTCTTTTCACTTATCTTTTTACCAAACTCTTAATTCAATAGGCTGTATAGAATTATGACAAATCTATTAGTATTTCAGGTTAGCCTAATATTCTTTTTCTTCAGTTTATTCTAGCAGTCTGATTAGTAGTATTTCTGAGACTTCCAACTCAAAGATTCTTGTCTATTCAGTTACTATAATCAGATATTATAACCTTGGTATCCATTTCTCCAAGCTAGCCTTTACAATAGAGTTATTAAAGATTCAGCTATCTTTTTATTCAGGTCTTTCCAAATGGACTTTTTGTTATCTAATTTCAACAGATTTACATGATCACAAGAATTTATCTAGTATTTATATTACCTGATTGCCAGTTTGTATTTTTTCATATAATTACAGACTTTGTTTCAAAGAATAATATCATATAACTATTATACAAATGTCTCATGACCTGCCAGTTATGCTTATATAATTATTATTACAAATATCTTAACCTAATTATTAGTAATAGTTAAATAGTCTGTTTTAAAATTCTATACTAAATGTTATACTTATAATCTACTAAAAGATTATCTATTTAAATCTTCTAATAATCTCTTTTTATCAAACCTTAATCTACTATTAACTTCTTATATATACTTATATATACTGTCCGAGCAGTATATATATATTTTTTTTAAACTATATATAGGCTGTTATATATATTACTTAACAGTAGCTCAAGGTTTTTTTATTAACTAATTTATCTATTTTATAGTTTTATTAACAATATTATGTTTTTACAAAGATTATTAATTCTAATACTAACTTTATAACATATTTTTAATACTTTAGTATATTTTTGTTTTATTTTTAAATTTTAATTTAAATAATATGTTTTTAGTATATTAAGTTAATTTAATTTTTTTTAAGAGATTTTTTAACTTTTATTAACACTTTAGTAATGTGTTCTATATAAAACTACTACAAGAAAAATGTACAATTAATTATATATATAACTTTTCTATATTACTTATTTAAAAAATTTGTCTATTAATTGTTATATCTAATATTCTTGCTTGAGTATTCAATTTTAAACTTTCTAAACTTGCAATCTATATTAATTTTACTAGGTTATACTTAAATATTTGTTTTAATTTTAAGACTATTTTATTCTTAAGATAAATTTTTTAAAGTCTTTTGTATATTTATTTTATAACTAACTTACTATTACTATAGCTAAATTAATATTTGTAATTAAAACAAGTTATTAAACTATTATGTTCTTATAAAGTTTATCTAAATTCTAGTACTACTTCATAATATATCTGAAATACTTTGCATTTGTTTTTAGATTTCTAATTTGAATAGTCTAATAGAATTATAGCCAGTTTATTAGTATATTAAATTAGCCTAATATTCATTTTTTTGATCTGATTTTAACAGTTTAGTTGTAATACCTCTTATTAGAGGTTCTTGCTTATTCAGTTCTTTTATATTAATATTTATTTTATAAAATTAGCTTTATAATATGTAGTACTGTTAAAAATTCATGTTATTTTTCTGTTTGGGTTTTTTCAAATAAGCTTTTTGTTTATTAATTTTTATAAATTTATATAACTACAAGAACTTAACTTAAGTTTGTATTACTTAATGCCAGTTTGTATTTTTTTATATAACTAGGTATATAGATGCTTTATAATCTGTCAGTTATGTTAATATAATTATAATTATAGGTATTTTAATTTAATTATTAAAAACAGTTATCACAGATTGCAAGTTTAGAAAGTTTAAAGCAGAACATTCAAGTAAGAATATTATATATAACAATTAGTAAGAAACCTTTAAACAGACTTTTTAAATAAATAATATAGAAAAGTTATAAATGTAGCCAATTGTACACTCTTCTGTAGTGATTCATTAAATTACATTATCAAAAAGTTATTAATAAAAAGTCAAAAGACCAAAAAAGTATCTTAACACCAAAAAAAAAACCTAGTTGCTATAATACAGATAAGAATTTAAATTTTGCTATTAGTAGGTTTTAAACTTACAGTTTGTTACTTAAGGGTTAACAACTTATTTACTTTACTAAGTTGTTACATCTTCTAATAATTTTTTTAATCTTAATCTAGCAGTTTGATTAATATTACTTCTTATTTAGAAATACTTGTTTGATTAGCTTTTTTATATTAATATTTGTTTTTTAAATCTAGATTTTATATTCATATTATTAAAACTTTATATTATAACTTTATTTGGATTTTTTCTAATAGGTTTTTGTTTTTTAATTTTATAAATATACATAGTTACAAAAACTTATTTTAAATTTGCACTACTCAGTACTAGTTTATTTTTTTTATATAACTAAAATTATTTAAATGCCTTATAATTTGCTAGTTATAAGGATGGTGATCCTAGTGTAGTAGTTGGGTTGTCATTCTCCAAGTGGCAGGTCTAAAGTTCAAATCCCACTTATGACAAAATTTGAAAATTATATCTATATTATAATAACTGTTTCTTGTTGATTGGTTGGCCTTATGCAGTCGTAATCCAAATATACCAAGTTGAGTTCTACTAATATTAGGAGCTCAGAACATCTATGCAAAGTGTAACATTACATGTACTAGAGGAATATATAACTGGTATTGCATAAGACTTCAGTGCAAATCCACAATAAGACCATTGGATATAAAAGATTAAGAAACTGAAATAACAGAAACCCACTTAAAAATTCCTAAGTAAAGAGGTAGCATAAACTTTTAACAGTACTATCAGACTGGTTGAAGCTTACAAAACATCTTTATAGAAACCAAAGATTAAACTGAACATCAAATATAAATATATAAAGAAGCATATAACCAACTAGACCACTAGATTTATTAGAAGAAAAGGATACAGAAGTATACCATACTGGGCTATCTGGATTGGTAGTCTGGAATAAACTGCCAGTTCTGAGTTGTAGCTAATAGAGAATGATAAAGAAGATGCCAAGAAGATAGATACTAGGGTTCTAATAAACTTTACAAAGGTAGAAATAGTGTAATATAGCAGTTTAAGGTTAGCACTGACTGCAAGTATTAGATAACTATAGCATATTATATAAAACTAGGTTAGCTGTATATGGGACACAGAAGGCTCTAGTAATGATGCTTTTGAAAATATATTGCATAAAATAATATATAAGATTCTAAGGATATGGATAAGCATTTAAATCTTTTCAACTGACTTATATAGCAAAGATGATCTAGTGATATAGTAAGGATTGCAGACAGAGGGTTTAAATAGGCAACATCTCTAGTTGGATTGCAGGTATAATAGCTAGTATAGAATCATAAACAGACTACTTAATTAGACACCAAAAGTGTATATGTAACTAGTTGTACTCTCTAATGTAAGGAGACTCCTTTATGGGTTCCTATATTCTAACTACTGAATAAAAAGCTCTAGCTCCAAAAAAAGCTAGTTTAACACAAAAAAAAATAAATAAATAAATAATTTGCTAGTTATAAAAATAGTACAAATCTTTAATGATGCTACTATAAAAACTAAACTACTAAAAACAGATACCAAGATTGAAGTATTCAGATAGGCAAGAATCTCTAAGTAGAAGGTATATCAATTAGACTATCAAAATAAATTAAAGAAAAAAAATATTAGACTGACCTAATATACTAATAAATTAGTTATAGTTTTATCAAACTATCTAATTAAGAAACTAAAAAACATGCAGAAATATACTAAAGTATTAGAAATATGCTGTAAAATAGATGCTAAGATTTGAGTAAACTCTACAAAAACATAGCAAGTTAATAGCTAGTCCTAACTGTAAGTAATGGTCCTATTAAAGCAATACTAAGTTTGCTATAAAAATTAATATAAAAGTCTTTAAAAGATTTATTTTAAAAATAAAATAGTTCTAAGATTAATATAATAACCTGGATATAACTTAGTAATGTTAACACAGATTGCTAATTCAAAGAATTTAAAATAAAACACTTAAGCAAACTTGTTAGATATAACAATTTGTAAAAAACCTTTAAATAAACTCTTTAAATAAATAATATAAAAAGTTATATATATAGCTAATTATATACTTTTTCTGTAGTAATTTATAGAATTTCATTACTAAAAAAGTTGTTAATAAAAGTTAAAAAACTACAGGTTATCTAAAAAAATAATAATTTGCTAGTTATATTAGTATAATTATAGTTACAAAATTTTATTTTAACTAATTAATAAAAAACAATTACTATAATATAAGTAATTATTTAAATTTTTTATCATTTGTAGATTTTAAAAATAAAGTTTAATGATAATAGCAATTCTAGTATAATAGTTGGATTGTTATCCTCTAAATGGCAGGTCTAAGATTTAAATCCTACCTAAAATGAAATTTGGAAATTAATTTGTATTACAGAAAACTGTTTCTTGTTGATCAGTTAGATTTAGGTATCTGTAATCTTAGATACAACTAATCAGGTTTTACTCATCATTAGAAGCTCAGAGCATCTATATGAAGTGTAATATTATATATATATAGAAGAATATTAATAACCAGTGTCATATAAGACCAGTACAAACCCATAATAAGACTACTGGATATAGAAGACCAAGAAACTAAGAAAATGAAAGCCTGCTTGAAAATTCCTAAGTAAAGAGGTAGCAGAAACCTTTGACAGTGCTATCAGACTGATAGAAGCTTAAAAAACCCAATAAGGAATAGGCAGATATAACCAAATAGAAAGATATATAGAGAAACATATGACCAACCAGGCTGTTAGAATAATTAGAGGAAAAGAATACTAAAATATACCACACTAGACTATCTGGATTAGAAGTTTGAAGAGTCTATTAGATTCTGAATTGGATAATAGAAGGATGAAGAAAAGAAGTCAGAAAGATAGGTACTAGAATTTGGGTAAACTTTACAAGAGTATAAATAGTATAATGTAGCAGTTAAACAGGTAACCTCTGTAACTGCAAGTGTTAAGTAACTATAACATGTTACATAAAACTAGGTCAGCTGTATATGAAACATGAAAGGCTCTAATAACAATGCTTTTGAGAATACACTGTATAAAATAAGATATAAGGTCCTAATAGTATAGGTAAAAGTATCTAGACCTTCTTGATTAATATTTGTATCAAAGATGATCTAGTGACACAATAGAGATTGCAGTACAGAGAGTTTAAATAGGCAATGTCTCTAGTTGGATTGCAGGTATAGCAGCTAGTATAGAATATTGGTAAACTACTTAAATTAAACACCAAAAGTGTATATATGACTAGATGTACTTTCTAATATAAAATAACTTTTTTAAGGCTTTAGCTACAAGTCTTTATATTTTAATTTACTAAATAAAGCCTTAGTTCTGAAAGAAACTAGTTTAATATTCAAAAAAAAAATAAAAATAAAGTTCAATATAAATTATTTTTTATATAATTTTAATAGTAATTTTTTTATTTCTAATATTTTAAAAATTTTTATTAAGAATTATTTTAGATTTTTTTGTTAATAAGTAATTAATTGCTTTGCCAAATTAGCTTTTTTTTTTTTTTTTTTTTTTTTTTTTTTTTTTAAGTTAAAGTCCCTATCTTGGGAGTTGCGATGTTTTT
>CAJVQA010001474.1:0-25463 GCA_910591915.1 Cetraspora pellucida | reverse complement strand
TGGAAGATATATATGAGTTTCATCATAAGTATTGCTAACAGAGAAAGTAATACTAGAAACAGTATTATTATAATTATATTTGTTAATGTGTTGTATAAGAGATTAAATAGTTTGACTATAAGAAAGAAGTGGTAAGTTGTAATAGAGAAGGAATTTGTTAAAGCATGTATGAAGATCATAGGGGCTTAAAGATATTGAAAATGATCTTTTGAGATTGTCTTCTACAGGATCAATTACCATATACTTAGCAGTTACTGCTGTGCAAGTTACCAAAGTCTGCCCTATACATTGGATCTGACCATCATAATTTTGGCCTTTCATGTAAATAGGCTTTACTATCTGCCTACTTATATCATTTTTTCTATTAACTACTGTAGATGTGTTATTTAATAGAATGGCAGCTGCATTTATGAGTTTTGTAAAAGACAAATTTATTGAAAAGGAGCCTGTTCTTCTTGTTCTAAGAAGAGTAACTTTGCAATAGATATGGGTATTTCAAATTTGATATTAAATTTTTCATATAAAATTGTTTTAGCTTTTGGTAATGCTTTTTCTTTATAGAATTTAGTTATTGCAGAATAGTTGAAGAATTCATTGTAAGAGCAATCAAAGTATGTAATAACATGTACAAAAAATTCAGTGTTAATAAGTTTAGATATAAGGAAGTTAATAGCCTGTTGTTTGTCTATTTTGTCAATATTGTGGTTTTTTGTAGCAGTATTTTGATAGATAGTTAGGTATTAATAAAAGTAAAAGGCTTGTTGTTTTGAATTAGTTTTGACAAAATTAACAGAACAAGTATACTCTTCTGCTTTTGCTGCTAATTTATCTAAAACTGTAGTAGGGATTTGTTTAGTGAATGTAGCTTCATATTTTCCTTTGATATAGAATATTATAACATCAAGAAAGGGTTTATTCCAGGCTTCAATTTCTTTTGGATAGGTATTGTATTATGTATTGAATATATTTCTGATAAGTTTAGTTAGGTGTATATAAGTTGTAGCTTAGGATTTATTTTTTGAGATTTGTTAGATTTATTTTCAGTTTCTGATTCTTTTTCTTTATCATCTTCTTTTTCTTTATCTTTAGTTGTAACTGGCTTAAGATAAAAACATTTGGGATCTGTGCAAGTAAGTATGTGATGGTTGGCATGTCTGAAGGTTTCATTACATCTTTCATAAAGACTAGTTGGTTTTTTGAACTCAATGGTAGTAGGTAGAAGTTTTTTAAGGTGAGTAATAAAATGTTGTCTAAATTCATACTTAAGATAGTTTTGAACTTTGGTTTTGTTGATAGTATTAGAGAATTGTTGACTGTATATAGGAAAAATTTTTTTAAACTATTCGTTGAAGTGGTTAAGTAAATTTTTTAAAGATAATATATTGTATTTTTTAAAGAATAAGGTTTTAGAAAGATTGTATTTAAGTTTAATGTTAAAACAGTTATCTATTTTAATAAAGAAGAACTAATATTGTTTATTAACTTTAGTGATCTCAGATGTTATGTTAAATCTTTTGGGTCTTAGTTTGATATTTTCTGTGAATTTAGTGTAGTTAATTGCTTAATAGTTATCAGAGAGATATAAATGAAGTCAGGCAAGATTAATACAAAATTGTAGTCAGTTATAGGTTTGAATAAGTAGAATGGTGGCTGAAGAGGCAAATATTTCTGAATAGTTAAGTTTAGTAAAAAGAACTGTTGTAAATATAAGAATAAGTTTTTTAAATGTTTCTTCAAAAATATTAAATAGTATTGTAACAGCTTTATTATTATTAGAGTTATGTTGTTAGATTAAGTCAGTAATAAATTGAGATCTAGCATCAGCCATTTGTCTAATTAATAGATAAAAGCTTGCTTTGAGTGGATCTCATTTTCTGACTGCTTCTTTAATGACTTTGTTAGGATAGAAGTTATGAAGATGTTCTTTAAGAAAATTAAAGAGTTTTCAGGACATCTCTGTTTTAATTTTGTATGGTTTTGCATTTTATCAGTAACCGGAAAGTTTGCTAAGAAGTTGTATGATGGGTTGAGTTTGGGTCTTATTACTTGACTATAAGATTAAGCTAGTTGAGATTATTGAAATGGTTTTTTATTAAACTGTTGTTTGTATAAAAGTGGTAAAGCTTGATGTACATGTTGTTGTTGTTGTAATTGTTGTATTTGTTGGATTTGTGGTTGTTATTGTAGTTTAGATAATGTAGTAAAGCTGTTAATATCTATATCATTATTAGTAGAAGTTATTTCTTCAAAGTTAAGTGGAGTAAATACAAGTTCTAAAACAAGAGAATTGTTTGGGTTTTGATCAAATAAGGAAGTAACAAGCTGTTGAGTTGGAAGTTTATGTTGTGAAGATGGACCTTGTTCAGAGTTTTCAATAGGTTGGGGTTTGGATTGATTAGCTAAGGTCATTTCTTTATAAATTTTAGCTAAGCAATTATTATGATATGTCATATTTTGATAGAAAGTAGATTTATTTTGTAATGCATGATTATTGTTAGTCACTTTACAGTTAATGGGAGTTTGGTATTTAGGACAAGTATGTGTATAAATAGTAGCTATAGAAGATAATGGAACTTAAGATTTAGATTTTGTAAATGTTTGTTAGAGTTTTTTAGCTTGTTTGTTAGTTGTTGTTTCATCAGTTTTGCTAATAAATTCATATGTTTTATTATTTTCTACAATGAATTTGGTGTAAAATAATCAACACATGCATTTGATTGTTATAATTGTCACAGAAATAGGAAAGAAATAAGTTGGTAGATGAGATCTAAGTTTTATAGTAATATATTTAGTAGGTCTGTATTTGTCCAGAATAGCTTTTACTTGTACAGATTCATTTTCATAGATGGCAATATCATAAGAGCTTGCATGATTCTTGAAGAAATAGTCAAGATCTAAAGTATCTGGTATTTCTATACTAAGAATAGACATAGTACTATAAGTTTACTTAGAAGTTCAAGTTTAAGTTACTTAGTAAAAATTTTTGTAATCTTTAATTAAAGATTTTTTAGAAGTTTAATTATAATATAAAATTAATTGCAGAGTATAGTTTGTATTTATGGGGGTTTTACTGTGGCTACTGCAGTTGCTGCAGCTTGTGTAGCCTTATGTAACCTAGGTAATACAAGTTTGTGGCTAGTATGACTAGTGTGGCTAATGTAGTACAAATTTATAAATAGTTGAGTATTATAGTAACTATTATATAATTGAATACAAGATTTATTTTTAGCAAGTTAGTACAAGATAATTTGTAACAAATAATTTTCTTTTTTGGATAAATTTAATTTACATAATATAAAATTAAATGAAACCAATTTTAGAAATGATTTAAGATTATACAAAAAATGGTTTGGAAAAAAAATTTGGAATAAGAAAAAAAGAATTAAAAAAAAAAAAAAAACTACAGAGGAGTTAAAGTTGTTTTCTATTATAATTCTGTTAATTTTAGGGCTACAAGCTTCTTTTTAGGCTTGTTTTGATTGGAAGGAAGTGCTTTACAACTTTTTTTATAACTGTAAAATAGGTTAATAAAATACTTTATAAGAAATAATTAAAAGTTTAATAGTGAAGGCCAAAGGCTGTTTTGGCAGTGTTAAACTGCGAGTTTGAAAGTTATAGACTTGAAACTTTCAGAATATATGTAAAATTAAGAGCTGAACCAGTTAATTTAAGACATCAAAGTTAGTTATTTTAATAAATTAACCAGATATTGACGATTTTAGTACTGATGAATTTTTAGTTATTTTTGTATAAAAAGGATTTATGGAAAGAGTTTTAATATTATTAGAAAAATTAATATATGGTTAATATTCTGAATTAATTATAGTATATCTTTAAATCATATTTTAATATTACAAATCTAGATGGGCCTTGACCACCATAGTTGGTTTAGGTTACAAATAAAACTGTCTAAGTTTTAATTCTTATATGTAGTTTTTATTTTGTAGTTTATAATTTTAGTATATCTTAGTATATAGTATATTAATATATACAACTAAAATTGCTAATAAAGATATAAAATATACTAGTTTTGGCAAATTGGAAACTTTCTTCTGTAGATCTCTTGACCAAAATTTCCAGAAAGCAAAACTTAAAGAAACTCAACAACTAGACTAAAAAACAAAACTTAAAATACTAACAAAAAAGACAGAACAACAAAAATTGTATATAGCTTAATAGAAAATATAAAAGAGAAACTGTAAAGATAGTAGAAAACAGTATATAAAGAATTCTTTTAATAAAAGATAGAAAATTGTTTAGAAAATTGGAGAATTGTCAGAACCCTGTATCATAGATCTCTTAAGTTACACAAAAATTGCAATAAAACATGCAAAATAAACAAACAACATGTACATCAAACTAGTTCAATCTAGATACAACACATGACATAGAAGCATATAAAAAACAATTATGCAATATAACAGAAGTCTGTCAGAAGAATACAAAAGTAGTCTTAATGCAATCTTTACAAAAAGAGCATATGAAGTGATGAATAGTATGCATAATAAAATCTTTTTTAATGAAGCAAGCAAGGCATATGCAATATCTAGTAAAGAAAATAATATTGTTACAGCACTTATAAGACAAGACCCAAATGAAGTTGCATTTTTGTGAATAACAAAAGAAATATTAGAAAAAGTAGAAAAAAAGCAACTTGAGAAAAAGCTAAATTTTGTAGAGCATTATCAAGATAGAAAAAGTATAGAAAAAAAAGAAAAACAACAACAGACAAATAAGATGAAAAAAAAGACAAGAAAAGCCAAAAATAGACAAAAAGAAAAAAGAAGAGGATAAAAATGCTAACAAAAGTCTACAAACAAACATTGAAACTACAAAAAATAAAATAGGTATAAAGGTAAGACAAACAAATGATAGTCAAGTAGAAGCCAAATCATCTATCTATAAAGAAGTAGATAAAAAACAGAAAAGAGAACAAGAATACATAGAAATGAACAGAAAAGAATTAAAACAAAGATCAATGATGAAAGAAAAAAAAAAAATCAAGAAATCAAAAAAAAAATCAATATAATAAAAGTACCATTCAAAGAAAATATATGAGCATTAAGCAAAAGAGGTTGCAATCAAAATAACAGCCTAATTGCAAATATACTAGCATATAATGTATCTGAAAAAACCAAAGAAGAATGTATAAACTTTATCAGATGATCACTAAAAAACAATGAGCATGTTAAAAATATTGAAGAAGTCTTTAAAAAAAGCAATCTATATATAGAATAAACTTTGACTATGAGTATAGCAGAAGTGAAACAATACAAAGAATTAACAAAAAAAAAGTGATTGGTACAGAATGATTGTAAAAGAAGAAAGAACAGACAAGAAAAGAAAAGAAAAAACATATAATAAAGAATATTAAAAAGAAAGAAACAATATATTAAGAACTGTAGGTCAATAGTGAAGTGGTTACACTTCCAGGTTACCAATCGCAAGGTTGCCAGTTCAAGTCCAATGGGGGATGAAAAACTGAGTTAGGACTACGATTGTTGATTAACCACAGCAGGTGATGTTCTATGAAAATAGGAAGATCTTTGGTACCCAGATCCTTAAATGATGACGGACCTAACATAAGAAGGCCGCGATAATTAGAGGGCTGAGGATAATAATAGAACAAAGAAATTCCTGATTAGGAATAGTCCTAGTGAAATTCCAGGGTAATAGGAACACAAAAAATTAGTACATAGATAGTACTGTAAAATGTATATAAATAAAATGTAAAATGTAGGCAGGGTCCTGATAGAAGGTCCTGTGAACTTAAAAATTGAACTAATAAAATAGCCACCAACTGCAGCCAACTAGTGACCAGGCAATGAGAATTCAAAAAAAAAAAAAAAAAACAATATATTAAAACTTGAGAAAAAGGAATATAAGTGGCAAGAAAGCAAAAAAAGATCAAACAGATACTAAGAAAAAGAAAATACAAAAACATAAATATATAACAATCTGGGATCTATCAGCAGATAAACAAGAAAGAAAGTGAATATATATGCAAAAGGTTTAAAAAAGTACATATAACAAGAATCAAAAGATCCAAATACAAAGCTTTTACAGTAGTTTAAGTAGAAGAATCAGAAGAAGAAGACACACTATAGTTTATACAAGTTAACAGTAACAAACTGGTAAGAATAATAAAAGGTGAAGAAAATTATGAAGCAAGACAAAGCAAAGTCATTATATAGCAAAAATAACAGAGCTGCCAAGCAATGCTTTAGAAGTTTTAAACTAATATGCTGTCTAAGAAGTAAAGATACAAAATCAGTATACATTCTACCAAACAGAATTGAAAATCAAAGAAGAACAGTAATAATTATATTTGTAACAGAAAAAGAAATGAAGGCAGCTTAATCAAAACCAATCAGATATAATAATTTTTAAGTATTCTAACTAAATAAAAGAAGAAAAGAAATAAAGAAAAAAGAAAGTGTTAGAGAAAGAAAAGAAAGAAGCTAGAAAAAAATTAGCCAAAGTCAGAACAGAAGATATACAGATATAAAAAGTGGTCCGCAAATACAAAATGCAGAAAAGTGGTTAGAAGACAAAAACACTACTGACAAAAAAAGCTGGAACAAAAATAAACAGGTTCTAAATAGAAGATATATTGAAATAGAAAGTGATTACTAGTTACAGAATATAGAAGAATAGTTAGGAGTCAAGAACATGAATGCAGAAAGAAATAATAAAAATATAATCAAAAAAAGATAAGACTAAATACATAAGTATATATAAAACAAGACAGATGAAGGAAGTCTTAGATCAAATCTTAGATAGTGTTATGGATAGATTCAACTTTAGAATCTTGAGAAAATATTGCATAATGACCAATGATCTGCACCATAAAAACCATTGTACTATGATATCTACAACCCAAGACAAATCAAGCTCTTTATTAAGTGATGGTGCTGATTAATTGAAGAAAAAGCCACTTGCCTGATTTGGAATCCAACTGTTAAGGTAATAGTACTTTGACAAATAAAGTCTGTGGCCATGTCAATGCATCATCATATATTGGATTGTGTACTGTTGTGGAATGATAGGAAAAATTATAATATAACAACAGATGAATTGTAAAAAAAAGTGAAGAGTGTTAGTAAAAAAGAAAAAACAGTCTATAACAATGAGAAAAAGTATGTCAAAGCCATGTTCCAAGTTTCTCTTTTTCCCAAACAAAAAAATGTTCTATAAAATGGTTAGAGTTCCATCTTTAAGTAGAGTATCTCTTACCCTCTTAACATAGAACACACAGAACCATCTTGTAAAAACAGAATTACCTTTTAACTTGTAATTTGTCCTATAAAATAAACAAAGTTTATAATTAATAAAGTGCTAGTTGTTAAAATAAACAATTAAGAGTGTGGGTCTCATAGCTTAATTGTTAAGTTCTCATACTCCTACAGTCAAGGTCAATGGTTCAAGTCTGGCTGGAGGCAAAAAATCAAAAAAGATTTTAGTCACTGTAATCTAAAAAAGAGCCTGTAATTAAACATGGAGCCCTGTGGTTAAGTCCAAGTGCAGTACATGACAGAAAAAGGAATTTTCAGAAAAAGA
This sequence comes from Cetraspora pellucida, assembly GCA_910591915.1. Taxonomy (NCBI): domain Eukaryota; kingdom Fungi; phylum Glomeromycota; class Glomeromycetes; order Diversisporales; family Gigasporaceae; genus Cetraspora; species Cetraspora pellucida. Next base: position 17,903 of record CAJVQA010001474.1, on the reverse strand, counting down.
CTGACTTTGCAGAGAGCAGGCACTATGAGTGACAGCGGTGTCACAGAAGGTTCTGTTACACAAAGTATTACGCATATAAGTCCTCTAAAGACAGGGCAGTACCAACATCTTCACATCCAACTTGGGAAGTAATTGATTGGAAGGGTGATACCAAGGTAACACATACTGGAGTGGTGAGAGAAGCATGCATGCATAGAAGGTCTGTGACAAAAGATTAGCCTTATCAAGATTAGAAGCACCTCTGGCACTGTGAAATAACTGAAAATAGAAGGTAGCTGTACGTATAGAGAAGTTGTAGCCTGTTCTGTACATCTAAAGGTATCAAACTGGAGCTCTGGTCACACTTATATAGAAGCCTATGACGAAACAAGTGGAACACATCAATATAAATGCTGTACTAATCAAAAGTGACCTTTGTGAACAAGCACAGGGCATCTGTAGGAATGCAGAGTTATACAGGTAACTGTGTAGGTCAGTGTACACAGAAGGATGCAAACTGGCTTTGGGCAGTGCAAACACAAGATAAATCTTCATGTGTCTAAGTAGAAAGAAAATATTGACCAATGGCTGGAAGAAAATAAGAGTACTATTTTCGAAACATAGTTCTACTATACCATAAAAAGAAGTATTTAAGAGGCAGGTTAAATGCACAATCCATTTGAATAACGTTAAGACTATGAAGGGTTGCAAACCAGCAATAGCAGCAGGGACCTGGCTTGAGATATGTGCTACCAGTACCTGAATTGGAAAAATAGCAGTGACAGCAGGAATCTGGCTTGAGATATGTGCTAGAGAGGCATTCTTTGGGCAAACCAAAGATGGGAGCTCAAAAGAAGCAAATGACCTGGTAGACCAATTTGGGAGTTGTGAAAAATAGGTTGTAAGATATAGAGAAATATGCAGGTTACCTAATATAATCAGTAGTAAAACAAAAATCCAGGTTAGGTATAAGTGAGATACAATACAAAGCTCTGGTAGGTTTAGGTCACAGATAAAGACATCTGAGTCCTATGTCTGAATAGATATATAGTGATAAATGATGTATGATAAAAATTGTACTAGCTATAACCAATATACTAATAAAGACTTGAGGACATAACCTCACCTTAACAATAAAAAAAAAAATAAAAATAAACAATTAAATTAAATAAAACTAATATGTTTTTTTAAACTCTTCTGGTAATATTCTCAAGGCCACTTTAGACCAGTACCAAATCGAATTCACCTTATCTGTCTTGAGTGATGTTATGCAACATTAATGAATTTGAAGTGACAATTCATCACATTCTTTTTAGATCCTATTGTACCATTTCCAATTTTGTACTCTGTATCAATAGACTAAATTAACTAGAGAACACTTAGTTAGATATAAAAAAAGGTCTGGCTAGCTGCTCCTAAGGGCATCCAAGTTGAACTTATAAATATAAATAAGGAGGTTGAAGATTTTCTGTATAGTGAAAGAAGAACTTTTAAAGAAAGAAATAAAGAAAAATCACCTAATTCAAAAGAAAAAAAAAGAAGGAAAAGAAAAAAAAAAAGCAGAAAATGCAAAAACAAGATACAAACAGTTAAAAAAGAAATAGAAAAAAGAAAAAAAATAAATAAAAATTGCATGTTATAATATTAATAGACTCAAAACTAAAGGCTAGAAACTAGAAAATCTGCTAAGCTGGTAAAAAAAGAAGAGATTACATTTTTGAAAATAACTAAATAAACATTGTAAAAAAAAAAGTAAAAATCTTGTTATATAACCTTAATATAAGATTTAAAGATTACTAGGCTAGTGCAGTATTGGACAAGAAAAAAAGATTAGATATTGGGATCCTAATAGATAAAACTTAAGAAAAACATGTTAGAGCAGTTAAAAGACAGTGAAAATATGATAAAAGTAAAGCTATACTTTAAACAACTAGTACTAATAGTAATAGAAATATATATTCTACCAAATAACAAAGCAATTAGTAAGAAAATACAGTAAAAAATTGTGGAAATAGTAACAAACAAAAGAAAGCATACAGAAATAGTTATATTTGGAGATTTCAATTATATAGTATAAACAGACTGTATCTACAAATAACAAATTATAAAAAACTGCCAATTTTTAATTGGCTTAAGAGGCAAGATTTCATAGGCTCTTTTAAAAATTTACATCTAACAGAAAGGGCATATACATGATCAAGTTAAGAAGTAGCAACAAGAATTGACTATATTTAGTTATTAAAAACAATTGCAGCTGGTCTTCAAAAAATCAACATAAATGAAGCAGAAGGTATAACAGACAGTAACTACAAGATATTAACAACAGTTATATAGTTAAAGCATATAATTATAAACTAGAGCTGTGCAGAAACTAAATGTAAAGACCAGATAAGAACAATATATTTGTATGAGAAAGCAAAGCAAGAAAACTAGAAAGAATATGCTAAAGAGTTTTAAACATAATTCAAATGAAAAAAAGCATTGAAGCAATTAGAAGAAGATAGATAAAGCTTTGCATAATACAGATATGCTAGACCAAATATAGAATGTAATAGAAGAAGCTATAATAGAAGCAGTAAATAAAAAAATTTCAAAAAAGAAGATATTCAATACAAAAGCAAACAGAAAGCATCATCAAAAAAAACTACAGCAGCATAGACATATAATTAATTTACAACAAATAATTAGAAAAGCAAAGATAAGAAAAAACCAAGAGACAGAGAAAGAAGAAAAGAAAAAAAAGAAAGAGATAAACAAAAAACTTATAAACATCAGTAAAGAAATAGAAGTAGTATTACCAAAACTATACAACAATAGTTAGAAGCTTGGATAGATAACATAAAAGACTGGTAAAGAATTTTAAAAGACAGAAAAAAAGAAAAGTAAGAATAGGCTCAAAGAAAACAGATAAAAAAAAATATAAATAGAAGATGCAAAATGATAAAAACTGATTAGGAATGAATGATTGCTAACCTTTTGAACAAACTATACAAAAAGATAGTTCTGAACAGATTTATAATCCAAAGTGAAGATAAAACTAGTCTAATGACAAAATCTAAGGCTGTTTCAGAAGATCTAGAAAAACATTTTAAAAATTAATTCAGAAAAAAAAAAACTAAACTAGAAGAGATGTCTAAGGAATAGATAAAAGTGTATAATCCAAAAGAGTTAATTAAGAAGTTCTGATATAAAAAGTTAGAAGAAAAGATAGAAGAAGAAGAATAGAAAAACACATTAAAAGAACTCAAAGCCAATACAGCTTCAGGAATTTCAGGCATAAACTACACTCTAATAAAATGAGCAGAAGAAAAATCACAAAAGATCTTTAGAGCCTTTGCAAATCTGGTTTTAAAAACAAGAGAAATGCCAAAAAAGTGGAAAACAGCACAAGTTTATCTAATCCCAAAAGATATAAACTGGAAATATAATCTGAACAATATTAGACTAATAGCACTAATTAAAACCTTTAGAAAGTTAGTTACAAAAGTGGTAACAAGAAGGCTAACCAAGATATTTATAGAAAGAAAATACTCAAAGGACCAAATTATGCAGGCTTGCCTAGCAACTCAACTGAGTAGCCAATACATATGCTAAATATGATAATGAAAAAAGCACAAAAGAAAAACAAAAAAACATAAATACTTCTGTAAGACATAAAGAAGGCATTTGACTTAGCCCTATTAGAAAGCTTGAAGTGAGCTCTTAAAAGAGTCAAGGTACTACAAAAAACAATTAAATATATTATCAATCTCTTTTGTAAACATCAACTTAAGGTGATTATAGCTTATGGTCTAACAGAATAAATAATAGCAGAAGATGATATAGATTAAGGAGAGGTGATTTCTTCACTTATATAGCAGTTTTTTTATAACCTACTGTTGAAAAGAATTTAAGAAGATAAATCACTAGCCTATATAGTAGAGCAAGGAGTACTAAAAAATATAGACATTAATTGCATCATGAACTATAGACAAGCAGTAATTGCCTATGCAGATGATACTATATAGATCACAAAAAGCAAAAACCAACTGCTAAGAGTCTTGAAATTACAGAAGAGTTCTTCAAAGTAAATGATATTGAAAAAAAACTCTTTTCAGTAGATTCTAATTTATTAAGAAAATAAAAATCAGATACAAATAACACAAAATATAGTAAAGAAAACTAAATAACTATACAACAAATAGCTCAGCTTGAGCCTAGTAGCAGCAACTGGCAACTAGATTTAGATATACTAACAAACAAAGTAAAAATTAAGAGATAAAGAGATAAAAAGATTACTACTACAACTAAAGAAAACACACAATGGCCCTAGAGCTTTACAGTGAAATTTTCTTTTCAAGCATAGTTACAATTACTAATGAGCAACAAAGCAACAAGTAAGATGCCAAAAGGCAAGATTAACAACAAAATAGACAAGATCTATATTGACAAAACAACAAAAAGAAGATGTATACTTCTTTTCAGAACAAAAAATAATACAAAAAGTGGGCATTTAGATACACCCTTGTTAGAAAATGCAATAACATTATTGCACAATAATAACAACAACAACAAACCAGTTGCAACAGATTCTAGAAACACAAACATTAATGTGACAGGCAACAACAATAAACAGATAATTATTTTCCACAATAGCCTGTCTCTTATTATTTTAAATAGTAATAACAACATGCAGACAGAGACAGATACAGCTTCGACTAACAAAATTGATAATGAAATGACTACTTAGCATTCAGAAAACATTCAAACAACAACAGCCAGTCAAAATGCTATGCATAACAATAAAGAAAGCAATAATAGAATAGAAACTAAATTAGTTAATACAATAGCTAGTTACTAGACAGAGTTGAGATTCCAAACCTACAGTCAAGTAACTAAACAAAATATTACTATAGAAGAAAACATATAAATTGATAACAAACAAGACTATAACCAACTGTAAATAGACACTATTCAACTAAACATCAAAAAAGAAAATACTGAACCTTTCGATACTGCTAAATAGAACTATGACAAAATTATAAAATTACTACAAAATAAGCAAGAAATAACTGAATTTGTGACCTACAAATTGCAAACCAAATGTACTAACTACACAATTCATCTTGCAATAGAAGCAAAATTTAGACATCTGAATACTGTGTTCTTTCTCATCTTTACAAAAACAAAAAAGTTCATATTTCCACATCAAGCTGTTTATGAAAAACTTTTCTAAAAAGCATTAACAGCATACAAAAACCTAAATGCAATTATGATTACAGACAAAACAACTAGAGACTTAATACATCAAAAACTTTAACAAAAAGTTATAATAGACTTTATTACTAATAAAAATTTTAATGCAGTAACTTCCAAGAAAGTTTATCAAATAATCAAATATTATAGAGAATTTATAAAGAAACAAGTATTTGTTAAATCTGAAGATATTTAAGAAGCAATTCAAACAGCTTTTGCAGCACAACTTGAATCTTTTTCTGCAAATCTAAAGAAAATACCTGAAAACATCATACAAATGTTGCCATTTAAGCTACCAATCAGTTAATATGCATACACAAAGGCCATTGTTACTTTATTACACAAAATTTTTATTTTGATCAATTGTCAGAAGAATACTTCATCAAACTGGAACTCTTGCTAACAGATATATCAAAACTTAACTCAGCTATAAAAGGTTTATTTTTAATTACAAGCCAAAGTGCATTACAAAACTTAGCATTTTATAAGAAAAGACTACAAAACTGGTATAACTGTATAACTATTCCATCAAACTACTTCAATCTTTTACTGCCAAGAAAACCTTTTCTATTAGCCTATCAAGATCTTAATAGCAAATATAAACTCTACTTTCTTATCGATATGCAAGACCAAGATACAGACCTATCAAACTTAGTACAATAACTGAGAGAAGATTACCATTTTAAAAATATTTCAAATGATTACTTTAAAGCTAAACCATCACTTCCAAAAAACATAGAAAAGATACAAACTCCAAATACTTTCATATTTCTAATTCAAGAAGATGCAATAGCAAAATGCTTTGTAGAACAGATCTTCTCTGTCTACAAATTCTCATTCCAACTTCTACCAAACATCATGACAGCAAACCCAACAAATAAACTCTGACTACCTAATGACCCTCAACTTATTAATGACTACAACATCACTACTTCTATAATTTCAAGAAAATAGCTAGTAGATACAGTAAGAATGCTTAGAAAAAATTATTACTTTTATCAAATTCCAGAAGCCTGAATACAGATAAATGAACCTACTGATAAAACTAATAAAGAAGATGCAACATCTAATATTAAACAACAACTCAATAAATCAACTATTCCTAACATTCCATTAATCATTATAGAACATCTAAAAACAAAAAACATTGATACAACACACTTGGTAATTCCTATAAAAGAACAAGCAGAAGTCAATAAAACTCTTGACTTCTTTTGCCAACACTTTATTATCGAAACTATTTCAGACAAAATTCTTTTACTGCCACCACTTCCAGCTCCTAACTAGGATATTTTTAAACTACTTTCTTCCTAATAACAGAACACAATCTAAGTGCATCTATCAATAGTAATAAGATTGCTACAATTACTCTACAATCAGAAGAACATTTAAATGAATTAAACTTATTCAAATTTAATCTAAATAAAAAAATTAATATAACTTGTCACAATGTCAGAGGCATTAATGACATATTACAAATGCAAACATGGATTGAATACTGCATTAAATCTAATTTGCATATAATTTCAATTACTGAAACTAAAGGAATTAACAAAAAAATTACTAACTAACCTCTTATATAAAATCTATACTTCAAACTTTATATCATATAAGCCAAATTAGCATAAAACCAGTTTGGGAACTGCACTAATGGTCTGTAATCAACTACAATCATACATTTACAAAATTAATACTCTTTTAAAAATAGCAATCTGCATCAACTTTTTCTTTTCAAACAACAACAAAACCTGTATTATCTCAATTTATATTCCTTCAAACCATCTATTTCTTCTTAAAAACACTTAATCTCAAATACTTACTTGAATCACAGAAGCCAAAACCAAAATCTGGCACCTGATTATACTAGATGACTTTAATGCTAACCAACACAGAGATAAATACTTTTCAATTTTTACTGACATAAATGCTGCTAATTTAACAAGTCTTATTACTTTCTATAATATTCAAACACCTACTTGGCATAGTTTAACTAATACAAGTCAAATAGATGATGTCTGGGTTTCTTTAAATATTCTACTAGCATTTGAACCTCCTTCACTTATTGATGCTTCTTATATCTCAAAAAGTGATTACAGTATTATATATACAACTTGGTATATCAACTTTAATTCACAAAAAAATCCTAAAAACAAAAAGAAAAAAAGAAAAATATATCTATATAAAAAAATAACACAAGAGACATGAAATAACTTTAAAGACTTAATAGATACTTTCTTTAACACACAAACTATTCCTTCAGTAAATATATTAGCAAAAATGAGATAAACAAAACTTGGAATCTTTGGTTTGCAAAAGTTAAAAAAACTATTATGAACAAATATATTTTATATATATTTACAACTTCTAAACCTTTTTTTGCACTCTTTTTAAAAGCAACCAAACTATATTCAATATTAAAACATATTAACAAGTGTTTACACTGTCTTTCTAATAATTTACTAAATAACCTAACAAAAGCTAACCATCATTTGTTCAAAGTGACAACTCTGACAGAAATTGATATCCTATTAATTACATAAACACAACTAAACTCTTCAGTTTCTGATATAATAATATCAATAAAAAAAGCACAAACATACAATTTGGCAGACATGTAATTTTGAAAAAAGCAAGAACAAAGTGAATGAATTAAATTTTATATAAATTAAAGATACTCAAACTTTAGAGATAACACAAGTTGAATGTTGGATAGCATTCTAAAAAGAAGAGCAAAACCAGTTAATTTTGAAAAAATTATTATACCAAACAAAATAGTTATTAACAAAAATGAAATCAAAGAAGTTACACATTTACATTTTAAAAATTTAACAAAAAACAATCTCTCTAATGAGGATAATTTAAATGAATAGAAAACAACATAGCTTCCATTTACTAATATTAAAAACAATATTTATAATAATCTTCTTAGTCCTATTATCATGATAGAGCTTGAACAAACAATAAAAATAGCACCCAAAAGGAAAGCAACTGGACCACTAGGAATTGCAAATAAAGTTCTTTAATATTTACTCTTATTAGCTCTTATATATCTTCTAGTCATATTTAACAACTGCCTAATACAAGAAATCATTTTTGATCAATAGTTAGAGGCTAATATCTGGCCAATTCCAAAGAAACAAACCTACAACTTTAAACTTAACTCTACTCATCCTACAAAAATTCTAACAACTCGACTAACAAACATCTTAATGTATAACTAAATGTTATCTTTATACAACTTCATAGCTTTTCTTCATCAATCTACATTACAATCAATCTTAAAACTTAACAAATTCTAAAAGATGCATTTACAAATAAAAAAGAAATTTAAATCCTTTCTCAAGACATATCAAGGGCCTTTGATTCAATCTACATATCTACTTTATACAAGATACTTAAAAGAATATGTATTTCTGACAAGACTATAAATCTACTAGCATATTTACTTTTTATTAAACTAACAAAATAATTACAACTTTAGGCCTAACCACATCATACTTAGTAGAAGATAATATTGACTAAGAAGAAATAATCTCTTCTCTTCTCTGAAAAATATATTATAACCCACTAATATTAAGAATATATAAAAAACAGCAAGGATACCTTAGTAGAATTCCTCTCCCAAATGCAAAAAAGATATATACCTCTGTAATGGCCTAAATAGATGCCTTCTTATAGGTTGTATCAAACAAAACTTCTCTTAGCACTATCTTACATATTGCTTCCTTATTTTACAAACTCACTAACATAAAAGTCAATTCTTCAAATCTACTTTGATTATGTACTTTTTAGATCCAGACAACACAATACTTTTTGATAAAGAAAAATTAATAGCAATTAACATTGGAGCACTTTTTAAATATTTAGAAGCATGATTCTCAACTAACAAAAAACCAATACTAATACAAAAAGAAATAATAGCTAAAGTTAAAATTAATTGAAAAAAACTACAATTTGCTAACATAACAGAAAAACAAGCAATTTATATTATAAATAGTGTTATTACTTCTTCTTTCTTTATCAGCTATACTTTTTATTTCTTTTTTCTTTACAATTAAGTTCATTCAACAAAGTCTTTACCCAACTAATTAAATACAAAGCAAGACTAGCATAAGAAATTTCAAATTTTTTTATTTAATCCTAACATATATGCACTTGTAAATCTAATACAAGCCCAAACTTTAGCACTAGTTACAACACTTCAAAAAAACCTAAACCATCTTAACTTCGATACTTCCTTTCTAAAACTATAATTACAACAACTGCAAGATGCAGCACTCATAAATATCTTAATTTTAGAACAATATTCAGTATTTTCATCATCACAAATAAATACACAAACCTGTTAGATAATATTAGCACTATACATATTAGAACTGCAAAGCACACATGATAGTAATAACTGGCCATATTCAAAAAAATTTATTGGAACATCTATAAACCAACTTTTTGAAAACCACCTCAGATTCTTTTACTTTAAAGAAAAACTAAACAATCATAATATTACAAGTTTTGAACAATTTCTAAATTCAACAAACACAGAATTGCCAATATGAAATAACTTTCATCATTATATAAAAAAAATATCCAGAGACCAATATCCCTATTAGTTCTTCATAATACAAGACCTCATAACTGCCTTTGCAAACCCATCTCTAACACTTTTGAAATCAAACTTATACATTCTGGCCAATTAGATATTTAATAAAAAAAACTAGATAATTACAGAAAACTTAGTTTGTAAGAAAATCTACAATCCTTTTAAAAACCATTTCAAAATCCAATATTATATCTTACATTTGGATAATACACTAACAGCCTGCCAAAAATGCACTTTAAAAAACAAGTCTTACACTTCTAAATAGTGTTATTTTAACATTACAGAAACAATCTACAATCTACAAATAGACTGTAGAAAAAGAATTCACATTAATCTTAATGATTTCAAAAAAGCATTAACTTCAAACCTGATAGTAACAAATCAATCCCAAAAGCAAAAAACATATACTACCTTAGCTAGATCTTTGTGCTCATTCAAAAAACCCCAATACTGCTTTGAAATACAATAATGCAAGATAACTTTGACAAAAAAACAGTAACATTATATATAACAAGTAGTCAACACAACATAGAAAACAATTCTTGTATAATTGCAAGTTGTTGTTTTTAATATCTTAATATCTTATTTAGCTATTTTGCTAACTGCTAGCCTTCTCATTTAAACATATTATTATCTTTGTTAATCTTCATGCTTACTACAATGAACCCAAGTGCCAATGTAAAAATAGTTACTGACAACTCTTCGCTTGTAAACATAATTACCTTTATACAATTAGTACAATTATATAATTATCCTAGCTTAGATAAACAACAACATATCTATCTCCTCCTAATACTAAAAGCAATAACATATAACCAAAATCTGATGATCATATTTGACAAAGAACTCAAAATTCCACAGGCTTAACATAATATCTTTCTATTAGATTTCATATTACAAAAATTTCTATATAACTACTTTGTTCCAAAACTTTTTAACAACTCTTGTATATACCTACTAAAAACTACTTTGAAACAAACTTACCATATTGCAAACAGAATGGCTTGGTTTAACCAACAGTGAATCTTATCCTGGTATACTTCACAAAACAAGATTAACTAGTCACTAACTCTGCAATACATATCTTATAGAGAGAAGCTACTAGCTCTAGTAACTGATCCATCATTTTTAGTAATAAAAAACTTTAAAATAAAACTACTATCATAAGAGCTATCTACTTATCTTTTACTTCATTAAAGGAATGCTACCAAATATCCAAACTATCTTTGTCCAAGATGCTACAATGCACCAAAAGACATAGTACATCTCTTAACTTACTTTTGGAATCATACATGTCTGACAACTTTAATAAAAGATGCAGTACAAAAAACTTCAAATAATTTGGAAATATCATGCTACAATATACATAGCTTTATCTAAGCCTTTGTTTTAAATTATATCAACAAACATATGCCATTTGGACTAATAACTACTGAGACACTAGCATTTTTTGAAAACAACAAACCAAAAAATAAATATGCTTCTCTCATACATCACAACATTATTACTACAATATACAAAGAGCTTTGGCTTACTTCTAGAACAGTATAACACAATTCAGTTTTTCTAGCTCTCAATATTAGCTAAAACTAAATCAACTTCAATATTAGTACTAAATGAAAAAATACAACATTATATTACTAATAAACAATCTTCTCTTTATTATCTTATCAAAGACTAGAGGTTTACTGACTATTCTAGCAAAAAATAGGTTGAGAGTAAAGTAGCTTCTACCTTCATCTCCTCTTGTTTAGTTTCTTCAACATGTATCTTATATATGTAATTTGATTAATTAATAAAAAGATAAAGAATAGACCTCTCTTTTAAAAAAAAAAATAAATGATATTGAAATAAATAAAACAAAGTCAAAGCTCATAATAATGAATTCTAGACTAAAAAAAGAAAATAAAGAAATTATATTCAGACAGAGTAAAATAACAGAAAAAAACAAAAAACAAAATTACAAGATTATTAGGAATTTGGCTAAACAGCAGAATATAAAAGTTACTAGTCTGCAAAAAACAAAAAAAATAGTTAGCCAAACAGTTAAAAATCTTAGATATAAAAAAATAATAATAAGTCAAATTGTATATATAAACAATACAGTAATAATTCTAAAATTAGGGTACCTTTTGCAGTTAACAAGAATGTCATAAAAGATGATTGACAAAATCCACCAACTGATAATATGTTTGGCAAAACATAAGTGCAACATGATAAAAACAGCAAATAACTGCATAATTGAGCACAAAGATTTGAGAAACTGTAGATCATTAAGTTAAAAAATAGCAATAAAGCAAATAAGTAGTTTATTTGCAAGACTTAATAGAAAAGACACTTTAGGTAATCTAACAAAGCTTAGGATAGCTCAAGAGTATTAGAAAGCAGGCTTAATAAAAGACATTTGAAACTCTAAAAAAAGATCAGAAGAAATAAAATATTGGAAGTGCAACTTAGCCTGATGAACAATAGTTAAAGCAAGAGAAATAGGAATAAATATTAGAACAAAAAATTACTTATAGAAAGTACATAGTTATGAAATAAGTATAATAGACTAAGTTAGAATTAAATTGTAGACAGCAAGTAGTAGCACAATAAATAAATAGGGTTTATATATTTGAACCAACTCATGGACGTAAAAGGTAAGAACTGAATTACATGAAGACAGCTTAAAAGTCTTCTAAGACAGTCATGTAAAGAAAAAAAAGCAAAATGGTTTAGTAAAATAGAAGAAGAGATGTTAATAATACAGACAAGTAAAAAAATATACAATCAATACAAGATTAGAGATTACAACATACAGGTACTAATGATTAACTGGACAAAGATATCTGAAGACAGAAGGAAGAAAGAGTGGATTGTATATAGACTAATGCATAATTAGCAACTTTATAAGATATCAAAAAAGAAAAAAAAAAAAATCCTAACCAAGCATTGGCTATTACAGAAAATAGAAGGCAAGACATATACTAAGATAAGTAAATGCAAAAGTTGTAAAAACAGAACAGAACAAGTAACAAATAATTGTGAAAAGTGAATAAGATGAAATAATAAATTAAAGACAGTTTCAAAAACATTAGTAAAGAAAGACAGTAACAAGATTAATGCAACATTAGAACAAATGCTAGAAAACAGAACAGTAAAAGAATAAAGAAAAGAAGAAAAAAGTCTAATTGAGCTAAAACAAATAGATAATTTAAAGACAGAATTAATCAAGAAACAAAAATTTGACAATAAAGTTACAGACTACATAATAAAAGTCTTAATGAAAAACAAGTAGAGAAACAAAGACAAATATACTCTTTATACAAATGAAGCATTATATAAAGAGAAAAAAAAAGTAATATAGAAAAGATAGGCATTGGTTGAATGCAGATAAGTAATAGAAAAAACTGACTAAAGAAAAGGCACTGGAACTCAAAAGTTGGCTCTTAGCAACAATAGCAGAATTAGTAGCAATATGGTTAGCAATTCTAACTATACCAGAGAAGAAGTATATAAAAGTGCATACAGATAGCCTAGCAGCATTAAGACACATTAATAAAGCAATTCAAGTGATTAAAGATGACATAGTCTTAAAAAAAAAAAGATGTAAATAATAAATATTGTAGGTCTACTTAAAAGCAAGAACAATAAAATAGAACTAGTTAAAGTTAAGAGTTACAGTAATGATAAGTGGAATGACAAAGCAAATCTACTTGCAAAAAAAGAAGCAATATATGGAAGGACAATATTTGTAGAGAAGATCAAGTGTAACAGAATAGAGTACCATTTAAAATAAGAAAACAAGAAAGTTAATATCTTAACAAAACTTCTTTGCAAAATAGTTATGAATGCCAGAATTGGAGTTAGTTAAAAAGAAACAAACTAATTCAAGCACTAAAGTCAGAAACTGAGAACACTTGACATAATTGGTCAAGCTTTTGGAAAGAAATAAATAAAATAAAGGGTGTATATTATACAACAAGAAAACTTAGTACAAAAAAAGCAACACTGATTAAATGCATAATAGATAGTCTATTAATACTAAAGAATTAAATAGAAAAAGACTAGAAATATATACAATGATGAACTGCCAAGTATGTCAAAAAGGTGAAAAGGAAACTTAAGCATACTTGGCAAGCTGCATCGAACAAAAAAGCTTGTGAAAGAGGATCCAAAAGGTAGCAATGATAGCAACTTAAAACAGCTTTAAAGAAAAGAAAAAAGTTAGAATCCTGCCTCTAGTGCTATATAAGACACTATTTGGAAAAACAGAAGTAGAGGAAATTACTAATAAAATAGTTTTAATAAAAGGGCTAACAATAAATGAGGTTGAAAAAAGAATCAATCAGATTCTAGATAGAGGTAATACAGAAATGCATAAATATAATAACAAGAACAGTGTAGAATATATTTTATAATCAAGTATAGAGAGTTTGATGTGAAAAAATACAAAAATAAAAAAAGAAGATTAATATAACAAGCAAAATAAAAAAAGGTGCTCAAAACTAAAAGAAGATCAGAGAAAAGAACAAAAAAGAATAAGGCAGCAAAGGAAGAAAAAAAAGAAAAAAAAGTAGAAAAATAAACTGAATAAAAAAAGAAGCTTGAAAGACAATTGATATGCTTGTCATAGAAGAGAGAAGACCTTTCTAATATGGCTTTAAGAAGTTAGACAAGCAGTCTATCTCTAACTAAGATAGTATGGCAGGTTGTACTTAAATACCAATAGAGTGGCTAAGTAATGCTAGTCTTGAGTATTAGAAAATTCAATATAATTATAAATGTAAATAGTTTCAAGAACCTTAATAAAGTACTAGCATAACTGCTTAAGGTTAAAAAAAAAACTAATAAAGATATAAGCAAAGCTTTACTTTAATATCAAAAAAAATAAAAAAAAATAATTATATAATTTAATTAGTCACAACCAACATTTGCACAATTTAGTCGAAATTTAAGTATTAATCAAGTTGAATATTTTTTCAAATTTCAAGAATATCCAAAAACCTCATATATCAGAGTTGCTAGTATATATAATGTTTCTAAATAGAAGTCTAGTAAAGCCAAACAAGCATTCAGAATTGCTAATTTTCAATATTTTTATAGAAATCTTAAAAATATATGATTAATACAAAAAGGTTTATTCTTAAATATACTTGTTTATGAGGATGGTAATCCTAGTGTAGTGGTTGGGTTGTCATCCTCTAAATGGCAGATCTAAGGTTCAAATTCCACTTACAATGAAATTTGAAAATTATATCTATATTACGATAACTGTCTTCTGTCAATCAATTGGCTTCATGTGGCTGTTATCTAGGTATACCAGGTTGGGTCCCCCTGACTTTGGAAGCTCAGGCATCTATGTGAAGTGTAACATTACATGTATATAGAAGAATGCTTATCGATATTATATGAGACTTCGGTGCAAACCCATGATAAAACTATCAGACATAGAAGACTAAGGAACCAAGGTGACAGAAACCTACTTGGAAATCCCTAAGTAAAGAAGTAGTATAAACTTTTGACAATACTATCAGACTGGTTGAAGCCCATGAAACATCTTTATAGGAACCAAAGATTAAAACCAGATAGCAAATATATGTAGAAGAGCATATAACCAACCAGGCTGCCAGGTTTGCTAAAGAAAAAAGATACAGAAGTATATCATACTGGGCTATCTGGATTGGTAGTCTGGAATAAAACCAATAGTTTTGAGTTGTGGCTAGTAAGAGATAATAAAGAAGATGCCAGAAAAGATAGGTACTGAGGTTCTAGTAAATTTTACAAGAGTAGAAATAGTGTAACATAGTGGTTAAACAGGTAACCTTTGTGACTGCAAGTGTTAGATAACTATAGTGTGTTGCATAAAACTAGGTTCATATGTGTAGAACATAAAAGCTCTAGTAAGTTTCCTATTGAGAATAAAGTAGTCCTAAGGATAATAATAAGTATTGAGAACTTGAATGGATGATGCCTTGAGATGTTTCTATAATACAAGGCAGACTACATAGCAGAAAGTTTAAATAGGCAAGACCTCTAGTTGGCTTGCAGATATAACAACTAGTGTAGAACTTATATAGTAATATATAAGTGGACTACTTAAATTAGGTACCAAAAGTGCATGTGTGGCTAGTTGTAATCTTCAATGTAAAGTGAGCCCTTGGTGGCATGCCATGTCCTAATATACTTGAATAAAAACATCACATCTTCCAAGATAGAGACTTTAACTATAAAAATATATATATATATATATATACTTGTTCATAAAACTTATCACTTATATCATAGTGTAAAAGTATATGAGTTTAGTTTACCAGAACTTAATATTAAACATACTTCTGTTGACTTTGAAGATTAGCTTTATAAGAAAATTTTTAAAGTGAATAAATCTTCAATTAATACAATTATTCTCAAGTAAATATAATTTAAATTTTAATTTATTTATTTAAATTATTATTATGATAATTTATTATTTTAAATTATTAATTTATTTTATTTTAAAGTATTGAAATTTTATTTTAATTTTAGTATTTTTGATCTTGCTTATAATACTTCATGTTCTTATATTGATCCAAATACTAATATATAATGTAATAGCAAATCTGTTTTTAAAGAATAAAAATAAGTTAAGTTTATATATTTAATATATTATAGTTTAATAATAATATTTTAAAAGGGATAGGGTTTCGTAGTCTAGTAGTCTAGGCACCCCTTCCTCCACAGACCAAGGTCGATAGTTTAATCCCAGCTAAAGACAACTCTGTAATCTATAAAAGCATATGAATATACACAAAGCCCTGTGGCTAAGTCTATATAATTAGAAGATCAGTATATAAGGAAGTTCTCAGAAAAAAGATTCTCGATATAGAGAGTTGGTGCTTAATGTGAGAGAAGCAGTAAACATATCAGAAATGAAGAGAAGTCATACTAGCAGGTAATATGGTAAACATAAAAGAAAACTATAGAAAAGAAATAGACTTACTGAAATTTGAACACTTCTGACACCAAACTAGTTTTAGTAAATACGGGATCTACTAAAAATTAGATAAATCTAAAAGATAATCTTGATATTATACTTAATAAGTCTGCATCAAGGGTAAATTCGAGGGACTATAGATACCTAATAACATCCAATGAGGTGTATCTTGATATAAATAGTAATTAGATAGTCCTAACCTGATATGTCTATGTGATAATAGAAGCATTGCATATATGCAATAGGATTGAAATCAGAATGTTTAAATAGGGGATTCACAGGCGGATCTCAGGTATGACAGCTAGTAGGTAATTCTTAGGCAGAACTCTTAATTAGATAATAACTAAAGTTATATATATAACTAGTAATACTTTCATTAATAGACTTTGTATATATTTGAATAATGATAGATTATCTAATAAAGACAGATAGGCAAGATTGCCATTTTAAGAAAAAAAAATAATAACAATAATATTTTAATATTAATATTAATTATAATTCTAGATTAGTAATATTATATTAAATATTCAAAAATTTATTGAATGTAATAAATATAAATTAGGAAAAAAGAATATTGATTTATTTTAATTAATCAGCATATTAATTTAAATTATTTTAAACATCTTTTTTATAATTATATTTATTGTTTTGATGGAATAAATAAAGAAGTATATATTATTTAATTTACTATAATTTATTTATTATTATAAATACTAATTTAATATTATAAAAAATTATAATAGGATCAAAATAAAGTTATTAACAAATATTTTTTATAAAAAGCAACTCTTTCCGTAGATCACTTATACTAAAACTAAGAAAAAACATTTAATTATTTCTCAACTTTCTACTAAATAAACCTTACTCGGCTCCTTAAGTAAAGTTGTTCAGCACACTTTTCCTCTCCTAGACGGCTATGTTTTAAGTTTCAAAAACATCTGGCTGCTAAGAAAAGTTTAAAAAACCAATAATTTGGTTTTTGCTCATTTTTACAAAATTTTATTAATTAAACATATCTTTTACCTATTTAAAAGTTGTTCAACTCATTGAGACAGACATTTTGATATATAATTTATTCAAAACAGACCAAAACTCACAGAGATACAAGCAAAAAGCGAAAACAAAAACTTG
>CAJVQA010001473.1:0-25465 GCA_910591915.1 Cetraspora pellucida | reverse complement strand
TTATCTAGTGTTTGCACCACCTATTGCCAGTTTGCATTCCTTCATGTAACCACAACCTTGTTCCAAAGGACAATGTCATGTAACCTGTTACATGAATGCCCTATGACCTACCAATCATGCTAGTGTGATCACCATTACAGGTATCCTAATCTAATCATTAATAACAATTGCTATAATACAAATATTACATAGGTGATTATCCAAATTTTCACCGTCGATGGGATTTGAACACCCAACCTACCACTTGAAGAGTTGACAACCTGACTACTTCACTAGGTTGCCACACTTCTCTATTTTTGTTTTTGTATTTTGTGCTTTTTCTTACTATTATATATTATATTTTGTATACTATTTTTATATTCTTTTCTTTCATAGTTAATTAAAATGCTTTCTTTTATTGTTGTAATTTTTTACTTGGTAATATTTTAGCATACTTCTCTATGTTTGTTTACTAAGACTCTTATAATATATATCTGTACTGAATTACTTGTACTTAAAAAGTTTGCTATATCTGTATTTATTTTTACAATATGCTCTTTTTGCTTGTAGTCGTTTTGAGTTTATATAAACTCAAAACAACTTAGATTAGACTATAATAGTCTCAGGTGTGTGCTATGATGACAGAAATGCAATACTGTTATCAGTGTCATGACAACAGAAATACAACACTGTCGTTAGTATCATGACGACAAAAATGTGACACTATTGTTAGTATCATGATGACAGAAATGTGACACTGTTATCAGTATCATAATGACAGAAATGCAATGCTGTTGTCAGTGTCATGATATATATTTTATGATATATTTTTGATGATAAAAATGTGACACTGTCATCAGTATCATAATATATATTTTATGACACATTTTTGATGATAGAAATATGACACTATCATTAGTATTGTAATATATATTTTATAATATATAAATAGATATATGGCTTGTATATCTTTTTAGAAAGTCAAATTTAATATTAATAGTGTTTTAATCACTCATATAAAATTTCATATATCAACTTAGTGTTTCTGATCGATTTCAATTGTAAAGAAATAATTAAATTTATTATGAGTTTAATGGGCCAAATACATTTTACATGTCATTTGATATCATATACTGGCTTATTATTTCCAACTGATTTCTATTGCAATAAAATATCTGAGGCAGGTTATGCAACTGAGTTGGCCTCATCACAAGTTTGATAATTAGGATGTGATTATATTGTCATTTCTAGTCAGAGTATATGCTATCTAAATTATAATATACACACTATATACATGTTATCCAGTTATGCTATATATATGCTATCTGATTATGCTATTGAAAATATTATCAAAATGTAATTGCTCATGTTCGCTATCTCAGAATGTGGTTAAAATAAATCTGCTCACGTTCTAATAAAAAATCTGTCCTGGTTTTATCCTAGTAAAAAAAATGTTAACTGGAATGGATTTGATATGAAAGAAAGATTTAAAATCTTTTTTTATCTTGTTCTTTTATATTTATTATATATTCATCCTAGTTGTCTTAGTAAAAAGTAATAATCTAGAAAAAATAAAATTTATCTACTCATGATATATTTATACTATACATAATAATATATACAGTTATATACATATAATATATACTATGTATACCTATAGATAAAAAAAGAAAAAAAAAGTAAAAAGATTAAAAATTTACTAGGACAACTAGAACAACTGGGATGGGTATTCTAAAACTCTTTCATTCAGCTTAAAATTACTATTAGATATATTTTTTTCTGTCTTAGTTTATATTCTAGAAAAAAATTTGTCTCAGTTAGCACAGGTCAAACAAATAAATAAAAGATAAATAATAGGTGAATAACAGATAAAAAAACTGCCATTATTCTACTCTATATCCACCAAATAATAACAGCATAACAGCAGCATAACAGTAAAATAACTGTAAAATAACAGAAAGTTTGTCAATATGAGTAACATAATAGTAACATAATAGCAAAATAATAGAACTGTTTTATTATTTTACTTTTAATCTTTGTAACTAAAAGTAAAATAATAGAACTGTTCTATTATTTTGCTATTATATTACTATTATATTACTCATATTGACAAACCTCCTGTTATTTTACTGTTATTTTGCTGTTATGCTGCTGTTATGCTGCCATTATTTGGCAGATATAAGGTAGAATAATGACAGTTATTTTTTCTGTTATTTATCTATTATTCACCCTTTATTTATTTGTTCGACCTGTATGGAACTTCAAAAAATATAAGTATTCTGCATACCATACATACATATATTAATTTTCGGTAACACTTGGCTATACTAAGATATTGCATATATATTTACTATATATTTTTTATAACACTATTTTGTGCTGTTTTCTTCAGCTTCTTCTGATGATAGTAGTCCTGAGAATGATACTTATCAGCATGGATTCTGCATACTCTATATATCGAAAATGTTAACTTAACACAATCATATTCTTTACATGATATGCAGGTAGGAGAATCTCAGTAAATTGTACACCCCTTGGATCAATAGCAACCTCGATTACATACTTTCCCACTTCTCAAAATATAAGGACAATGGTAAAATCCCATATCTTAAGTTTTGCCAATATGTTTTTTAAGTAGTATATATTGTCTAACACTAATTTTTTAAAATAATTAATTTTTATTTTGAACTTTTCTCTAACTGCTATTATAGTTTTAAATAATAATGTAATATAATTACCCAAAATATTCAAAATTTCCAGAAAACCATCGATCACGTGTTAGCAGAAGTGAAAGTATCACCTTGATCAGATAACTCAGAAAACTCAGAGAATTTTGAGTTGAAGATAGAAATAAAGAAAGGTTCTTCAAGCCATAACTCTAAAGGGTTGCCTCTTCGGGCCTGCTCTGCAATAGAAAATAGTGAAGCATTGTATTACCAGAAGGGCAAAGCTAAGAGTATAGCCAAATATTTATATAAAATTTGCAATGATAGCATAAGACCAAGACAATTCCTTGGCACAGATTCTGAGAATGGAATAGAGGCAATACTTACAGAATGTACAGGCCACTTATTATATAAATTTATTGATAGAAATGACCCACTTCATCTCTTTATCGATTTTGATTTATCTAGAGAAAAATTTGATAAAATTAAACCTAAACTTAAGCTTATAGCTAAAGAAATATAAGATTTACTTTATTGTGTCTTTAAAAAAATATGTTTAAAAATATATCCAGTTTGAGATCACAAAATATTGACTATTGCTAGTAGTAGTGATGAGAAAAAAATGTCTCATCATATATCAACTTTTAGTTTTTGACTCAAAAATATTGCTAAAGTTGCAGTATTTACTGAGCTCATTCACAAAAAACTTCTAATAGATTTATAAAAAAAAGATATTGTCAATAACATCACCAACAAAAGCTCATTTTCTTTATAAATGCTTAATACCCTGAAGGTAATTGAAATAAAATATAATAAAAGTGGTAAAAAATCATATAAGCATATCTGTCTGAAGAAAGTGATATTTCCAAAAGATAGTTCAGTCTTTGATTTTATGCTTCATTCATCTAATGATGAGGCACCAGTTATAGATAGTCCTTTCTTAGATATTCTGAAAGAAAAAACATTAATCGGAAATAGAAAAACATCAGAAAAAAATAGGATCGAAGACCCATTACAAGGTAATAAAATCGATACTAGAACAATCAGATCTGAAGTAGAATATATAAAAAAATTACTTGAGAAGTATAAAATTGAAGGTTTTGAAGTTTTATATCCTACAATGACACTCCCAAATGTATTTCTCCTAAATCATATAGCAGAATCTCAATGCCCACTTTGTAATCAGGAGCACACTAGTAATAACGCATATATAATCCAAAATAAGAAAACTTATCAATATTATTGCCATCGAGCAGATCAAAAAATGCAAATAGGCACAAAAACTCTCATTAAAACTTACTTTGAATGTATCAGTCTTGGAACAGAAAAATAGTCTTCTATTCTCAGAAAAAATAGAGTAACCTAGAATCTCAGATTCAAATGACCACTTTGTATAGCATGATTTAATTCATATATGCACTTCTAAGAAAAATTTTACTTGGAATGAAATATATAATGCAATCCAGGCCACACTTGCTTGCATGATAAAAGATAAATGAACATGGATTCTTAAATACAGAAAACTGGATGGTAGATTATACTTTGGTATAGCACTTACTCTTGATTTCAGTAAAATAACTATTAATATAATAGAACTTGGAGGAGAACCAATAAAATTGATCTCTTTGATAGATCATATATATGACAGCAAGGCAATTATTTATAATGATATTGATTTTTTATTATATCCATCTAATATCAAACAATCAAAAAATGAATTTTTTAATCTTTTCTTAGGATTTAAGACTAAACTGGCATTTTGAATTAATTACGATCTTGTGAACCCAATTATATGGCATATAGAAAATATCTAGTATGATGAAAATAAAGTTCTTTCTACATATATTCTCAAATGGTTAGCATTTTTAGTTCAGTATTCAGCAATAATTTCAGGTACAATTCTTGTTTTGTATTTACTGCCACGATGTAGAAAAAATATTATTATTGATTTTATTCGAAAAAGTTTATTTGGTCCAGAGTTTGTATATTCAATGTCCAATTTAGGCAAAATTTTGAGAAAATTCAACAGTAGTATTCAAAGATGTAAACTTATAATTATAAATGAAGTGAGAATGTTAAGTAAAGAATGGTATAAGTCAAATAATCACTTAAAATCTCTAATTACAAAAGATTATATCTCAATTGAGCATAAAGGTCTTGAAAATCAAGAATGTAATCATTTTTCCAGATTTATAGTATTAAATAATCATGACACCCCAATCTGTGTTGAGCAAGAAGATGGTCATATTGTATGTTTAGATGTTTCACCTCGATGTAAAGGTAATTTTAAATATTTTGATCAGTTGGGAAAAAATCTCAACTATCCTAATACATCTGGATCTTTTATGAGTTATTTACTTGATCAAAACCTTTTGAATTGGAATTCACAAGAAAATATTCCTACCACTAAAATAAAAACAGAGACAATGCATGAGCATCTCTCAAATCTCATCTGATTTATAATTGATCATATTTCAGTATAGTCAGAAGATTAAATTGAAAAACTGAGTTGTGCTATATTATATCAGGAGTATTGTATATGGTGTAAAGCTAATGGTAAAAAGCCATTCAGTAATAATAATTTTGAAAAAAAATCTCACAAGTTAACATTGAACGAAAACATACTAGTGATAGAAAAAGAGAATAGCAGTATGTTCTCGATCGTTCCAAAATTGTGGCCAAGCTACCTGAATCAGTAGGTGATATCAAGAAATTTTTTGATGCACCTCAAGCTGAGACATCCTCTGATGCATTCACAGATATCTCTGTATTTAATGTACCTGAAATTGTAGACCCAAAGAGTCATTGCCTTGCAATAAATCCTCAATCAGTAAAAAATATAGCTGAATTATCATCACCAATAATATCGAAAAAGATAAGAAAATAGTGTCTACCCCAGCTATTACTAATATGTCCTAAGACTTCTTTGACTCAAAATAGATTAACTAGAATGTTCAGTTGCTTCGACATCAGTGTCTACTAATATATCTTCACTCCCTGAGATCATACATATAGAACCTGTAGATGATAAAGCAGAACCTTCTCCCAAAAGCATTGATTCAGTAAATAATAAAGCTGAGATTTCTTCTAACTTGCCTGCAAATGATAAACCCAAACCCAGCAACAAAAAGCCAACATCCAATCAGAATCATATCCACTTAAATATATACCTCGAGCAGAAAAAGAAAAATGTCTCAGACAGTATGCTGTAGATCATGGCAAGGATCCAAAAGTCTTTATAACTATAACTGAAAAAGATAAGAATTTAGCATATATATACTATAATAGATTTTGTTCAGACACAAACATAATCCAATTCGCAAAAGATACTGATGATGACCCAAATACATTAATGAACATGTCTAGATGAGAATGATTAATAAGTGAAGAAATTATGCTTCAATTGTATGAAGATAATACTCCTGAGCAAGGAGTTATTATAATAAGGAATAAATAAAAAAAATAATGATATTCCAGAAAAATGGATATCTATAGTAAGATTACTATACATACTAAGGTGAATTTCATAGATAGAGGGGATTTTTTGTTTCTACAAACTAGTCAATATAAAAATTTTTAGATAAAAAATATTACACAACCTTTGTGTTATATACTGGTTTTTGTGATGCCTAAAATGCTATTTGGTAAAATTTTAGTTAATACTTCATTTCTACTTTGATTTTAAATATAAAAGTGATAATAGAATAGTATAACCACTTTGTGAATTGAAAATGCTTTGTAATTGGTTATTAGTCAGAGATATTCATTTATGTAAAAACCTAGTGAGAAGAGAATATTGCACCCTCCATGCATTCAAAATTTGAAAGAGTATAATAATTTTCCAACTATGTAAAGAATGTGAGCAAGGGACTAAATCGAGTATTCAACTTTGTGTACTATGTGGACAAGGTAGGAAAAGAGTATATAGATATTATGTGTCAAAGATATGAGCTTTGCTATAAACAGAAAAATGTAAAAAAAACTCTATGCACTTAATTTCTATACCTGTGAAGCAAATTACTAGATAAGTATTATCATTAATTTTTTCGTATATAATCCAGGTCTTTGAGAAATAATCAATCAAACTTATCAATTTCATAAGTAACAATTAACTATTATCATTTTCATAACTAGTAACACACTAATCATGTACACTAAAGAGCTGGAGTATAATAAAGAAATGATTACTATTAAGGAGTTATTCAAATTGTCTAAACATTCAGAAAAACCAAAAATATATAATCCTAAAACAAATTGTATGATTGCAATCAATAGGTCAGCATATAATAGATTGTTATATAATAATTATATATATTGAAGAGAAGAAGACGTTTGGTTCCATCATTCAATGAAATGCCAATACTAAGAAAAAGACTATCTTTTGTATCTAATAAGATTTGGGATATTGTTGCAGAAAAAAGTCTTTTTACAAAAATCGATAGAAAAGTAAGTTTACTAGAAATCCTGCTTAAGACAAACTGGAATGGATTCATCATATGTGATTTGCTAAAATTATACTGGAATAGTAGAAAAACTCAGGAATAGTGAAATAATATTTTCATGAATTTCCTCTATCACCCAAATTTAACTTCATTAAAATATAGGCCAAATGTCTTGTATGATACATTCAGTAAAGCAGATGTTCTAGATCCAGAACATATACTTACTATAGTAAGAACACTACAATAAAAAATAAAAATAAATCATAAATCATAATATAGTCCAGATTGCCACTTCAAAGCTATAAATTTTTTTCATTATATACTATGTATTGGTAAACTTTAAATCAACATCCCAGTTACTCTATAGGTAGCTATATATGCTTTTTTTCTGAGTATGGAAGAAAAAAGCATAATTAGTTTCGATTTAAAAAAGAATCTTCATAGTATATATTAGATGAAAGTAGTTTATATAAAACATCTCAACCAACATATACTAACTATAACAAAAATCACTACATTATTTCTAAATTACTACAAATTGACTTCTCAAACTAGTTTACTTCAACTTAGTAATTATGCCAAAGAGTTGGCTAATAAACTTTCAGATCGTAAAACAAAAAAGCAGGTTTGAAAAGCCAGAGATTAGGCCAAAAGATGCTTTCAAAAGTTGTGATTGAGTAAAGAACAAGCTGATACTCTTATTCCTATTTAAGCTCCTAGAAGACATGTTTATAAAAAAGATCTTATTAAAATTATTGTCCAAGATATTATAAAAAATAATCTCTTACCTGAAGAAATAAATAGAATAGCATATGATTTGGCTTCTTCTGCTCCTACTACTGTTGTAGGAAATTCTCATCTTAATTTATTATGGAAAGAGTTGCATAGCTTAGAAGCTGATTATCTTATTACTGAGGCAATGAAAATACCTTTTATTACTGAAGAAGCAAATCAGATTCAAGCAAAAAAGCATATATTTCGTGAAATTAATGGTTACAATTGTTCCAAGTTCTTTTACCTGAAAAAAGTTCAGAAAAGACTTAACGAATATAATATTACCAAGCTTCCTTCAATGCAAAATCTAATAAATGTAATGATAATGCTATATATGCAATTAGTAGATATGAAAAATCTTCATATCAATCGATACAAACCAAGTCACGAATCATAGTATAATCCTGACTATTCTTGATACTAAATTGGTTATGCAAAAAATAAAGATGAGGTAGAAGAACTCTAGCCATTCCTTTCAATAGAAAAAAATCCAATATAAGCAAGAGAATTACTTATCTGGATTTAGAGATCAATACTAAATAAATTTCCCTTCTTGTTAAAAGATAAGGATAGAAATACTAATGTTGCACCTCTTAATCAATTCTTAAGTTGCCATAGAATTATCTTATATATATTAAGAAAAATAGGTGCTAATCATATTTTCAGAGTACATAGAGGTAGGAATGATTCTCACTGTTAATATTTATGGCAATTGGCATGTAAACATAAAATAGATCATTCTTTATTAGTTGAATATTATGGTGTAATGAATGACAGACCAAATACCCTAACACCTAAACAAGAAAATAGTGAGGTCAAGAATATCATTGGCCTATATAATTCCTAATTGCTTTTATCCCATTTAGAGTTGAACCCAGACTCAGATGAGGATGAAGATTCAGATGAGGACTTAGATATAATATCGTTAAAAATTAATTTTTTTCTTTTAGCCTCAGATAGTATATGATTTTTCTGAGAAATATCTGGGTTTGCTATTGAGCTTATAATATCTTGCTGAATCTTAGGTTTTACTATTTTTAGTAATTGATGAAGAGAGATCTGAATTTTTTTATTTGACACTTGTTTAATAATGTGAGATATTACACTATTACCATTTCGAGATTTATGATTATTTTCTAATATAGCTTTATTCATTGTCAATATCGTATTGTAATATGTACCTTGGTACTAGCTTTGCTATTATTTATTATATTAATATATAATAAAATTCAGAATAAATAATATTTTTCTGCGATGTCATGTGTTTTATTTTAAAGAAATGACTCAAAGAGCCTAAATCTATGAATCGGAGATCAGCATAGAAGTATTTCAATACTAACCAAGGGATTGAAAAAATCAAGCGAATTCAAACATATAGTGCTGATTATATTTCAAAGCTTAATACTACACAAATTTATAGTATTATAAAGTATTTTAACTAGTGCAGATCATGTCCCCGAAGTTGACGCCAATGTGATATTAATATTTTTTATTAAATCATATATAAGTATAATTACAGTATATAATTTAATTCATAATAAAGTTTATACATACCAATACTGCAATATTGTTAAATATAGCAATAGGCATTCAATCAACATGTATAGATCTTGATCTAAGGTTTATGCATGTAAGGCAGGGCAGGTTTGTATAATAAAAAAATTTTAGCCATGTTATATTTTTTCTGTCAATATATAACAATGAAAGGTCAGAATAGCATACTCATATGTAAAGATAAACAAAATTGCTTCGAAAAGTGGCACATCTTTAGAGGTTGGAAGCACGGGTGTAAGGTCTGTGATGAATGCAATCACCATTCACATCTGTATTGTAAAACATGCAAAAAAGTAGTAGATAGAATATATAGGCAATGCGAGTATGAAAATTCTCGAATAGTATAAAAATAAGTGATTTGATAATAACAGTAAATCAGATTGTGTAAAATTTTTGTCAAAGCCTTCTGTGTCAATCGATGTCATAATGAATGTATGAGTTAACCTAGTGCTCATCACAATATCACATGACTATCATTCGGCCTAGGTTAGGGGTGGGTTAGAGCTAGGTTAGGGCATAGTTTAGGCCAGTTTGTTTAATTTTGGTAAACAAATATATTTATCATATGATCATCGATCATTGGGTTAACTATTTTTAAAATGTTTCGAATGTATTTTATTGTATAGTTATCGATGTATACTAGGATTTTCTTGGAAAAGTGATCATTAGCTTTTAATTGCTAGACAAAATGACACATAAATTCATAGATTATAGCATTAAAGAAAGTTGATCTTCTAGTGCTGAAAACAGTTCGAAAGACAAATATCAATGCACATAATTTTCTAGAAAAAAAGTTATTTAAAAATTATAATATCCCACAAAATATAAACCAAGCCAGCATTATTGTCATTATTTGTTTCAGCAAAAGATTAATTTCTTTTTTTTGATTACAATTTTTTCACATTAGATTATGATATATTCATACACTAAAGTCAAAGTATATACAGATCTATGCTTGATATCTCATTAAAATATTAAAAATGTTTTGCACAACCAAAGCATATAGTGGAATCGAATCCTTTTCTGCTTGTGCTAGAAATAAAGTAGATGTGTATTCTTCTTGTAGAATATCTTGGAAAACAATGGGCGGAAGCCCATTGCAGATGAGATATAATGCCATAATTGAATATCCAACATGCCTATTACTATCTGCAAATAGATGAACATGAAGGAAGGTTGAAAGTATATGACTAGCGATTATGAGAGGATGAAGACTACTATTTTGGCTCTCGTCTCGAAATTGTATGAATTTTTCCATCAATGCGGGGACTTCTAGTGGAAGCTACAGGAAATATGAATTAATTAATAATCAAATCTTAAATAAATCTCAAAATAATGTTAACAGAGCTTACTGGATAAACGATATATATTGAACCATGTGCTTCTATTTCTGTCTTTCAGAACTCACCTGCGCATTGAAAATCCTCACCAAATTCAATTCTCTCCAGAGATGTGTCTTTTAATATAATGCGATGGACCGTCTTGATATCATCAAGGTTAATTTCGTGATCTAACTCATAAAAAGTATTATATAGAAAATAGGTTGCTAGTAGATGATTTCGAATTTCAATAACTTCATTTTCTGGTTTGTCGGAAAGAGAACTTGGTGCAGGTAATGGCATGTCTATATTTTTTAGAAAGTCATTCAAGCTAAAATTCTTCTTCAGCATGTTTCAAACTTTTTGTGTTTCTGCTAGTTCCAATGTATTTCCTTCTATGGCGCAACTATGCTGTACAAAACTTACAGTCAGCCTTTTTAGAATGTCCACAGATGAAATTCTTGAGTAGGCTTTAAGGCCATCAATTGCTTTCAAAAAATCAGTATATTCGGCCTAAAAGTCTAAAGATTGATAAGAAGTTAGTATTTTCACATGAAAATTACAAATAAGAAATCATACAGTAATCTTGTACATGCCACTCAAATGGGCGAAAGTAGTCCTTCCAAACTTTCCCAAATTTAATAAGTTTGGACTATTCTTGTATTCCTTCTTTATGGATTAAGAGGGGTGAGTAAACCTGCAAGAAAGCTAGGTTAAAACGATAATATTTTTCATGCAATAAATTCAGGACAGCAAATGAACCTTTTTTAACATGTCAAGTCTTTCTATATTACTTCGACTATAAGAGCAGATTTTTTCGAATGTTGATAATAAACGAGGTTGCACACTCTTGTGACGGCCACAGTGAAAAGTAGATTTTATCAAAAGAGAAATAAGTGTTCTAGACATGTTTTTTTTTGAAAACAGTATGACACTAGAGACACAGAAAAATATTGATATATATAAATTAATATAAGTCAATATTTTTAGGCCAAATCATAGGGAAATCGATATTTTTACAATTTTTTATGCAGTGTAACTATACCACTTGGGGCAAAATTTTTTACTGACCTCGGGTCAGCGAAATTTTTGGCAGAGTGATATGCCTTAAGGAGTCACCCCTATACTTGTTGACAAAACTAATGGGATTTGGGATTTAGCTATGGACAAATCCAAATAAATGAGATTGTTCACTTAATTTAAAAATCTTATATGGCAAAATTGGACAAATCCCAATCTCAAATTCCAAATCCTATCCTAAATCCCAAATCCCATTCCAAATCCCAAATCCCAAACCTTATCCCAAATACCAAACTCTATCCCAAATCCCAAATCCCATCTAAATTCCAAATCTTATTCCAAGTTCCAAATCCCAAATCCCAAATCCCAAATTCCATTCCAAATGCTATATGGGCGAATTTTTTTTATTTGATAATTATCAAAATTAGATTACGATAATAATAGTTTGTAAAATTTAATTATGTGATATTGCAAAATTGCTAAGAGTACTATGTAGAGTAAAATGTAAAATTAATAACTTTATAAAACCGCTTATAAATCATTAATTTTTAACGATTTCAAATATTTTTATTATGTGTGCCACTTTTATTTTAATAAATACTAAATTCCAACATTAAGAATTTTTGCCTATATCAATATGCAAAATTTTCAAATCCATTGATTGATAAAATTTAGATTACAAATCAAAAATAATGCTTTAGATTACGTATGTTGATAAAAATAACAAATCTGTTGTGATGCTTGAGATTGCATTGATATATTAGCAGTAACTTCTATGTACTTAATTTGTTCATCGGGTTTTTTATTCATTTAATTTTTAAAAAGAAATTTTTTTTAGTGTTCCTAAAAGTAGGTGCACTGCAAGTTAAAACACAATTATATATATGCCAGCCTTGTTATACGTAGTAAGAAATTTATTACAGTGTAATTAAACTTTAGTACAATTATACTTGCTACCCAAATTCAAAATTACTAGTTTGAATTTGTTCATGTTCAAATCCCAACTTCATTCCAAATACTTTATTAAATAATCTTTGTTTAAACAAATAGCATAGTTATAGATAATATATTTGCAAAATATTAAGTTTTCTTGTTTGTTTAATCTTGGAAGTTTTGCCCAGCAAGTATAAGCATGATATAGTAAAGTATACAAAGTATTATCTAGTTATATTGTGAAGTTTTTTTTTCTTAACCGAATAACTTTACTAAGAATCACTTGTTAGATGGTGCCACTTTAAAAAATCATTTACATCAGTTTTTTTTCACATATATATATATTTTTTCTATATTTATATATATATATATATATATATATATATATTTTTAGCACTTGCAAAAATGGAATATATTGCAAATAACAAAAATACGAATAGCGATAAAACCTCAAATGATTTTTTTTTAATTAGCGAAACTGAATCATCTATATAAACTAAGTCATCAAATAATAGTAGATGACCCCTATTAAATATATAGGATGAGTTTAACGTTATAAATAATGGATTAGGGAAGCATAAAGGAGCAAGTTGTAGGTATTGTTCTCATATATGGGCTAGAGGAAGAGCTCAGGAACTGAAATCTCATTTTGCAATGAAATGTAAAGTAAGAGTACCTAGAGAAGTTCGAGTTAAAGTACTTTGAAATCTTCAAAGCAAACCTTCTAAATTAGCCACCCGCAAAAAAAGAAAATCAAACTATTCCTAGTTGTCTCTGGATACTTATTATGACACAAAAGAAGCCATTGATAAGACTAAAGAAACAAGAGCCAACCAATCATTAATTAAATAGATTGTGTGTTCAGGTATATTATTTTCAGCCTTTGATAATCCTTTCTTTAAAGATTATACTAAGATATTAAACCCTGGTTATGATCCATCTAAGCGCACCACATTAGCATCATCAATTTTGGATTCAGAGGCAGCAAATATCATAATTAAAGTAGAAAATGAGCTATCTAAGGCCAAAAATTTAACTTTATGTATAGATAGTTGGTGCAGTCCATTGAAACAAAGCATATACACTTTTGTTATAATAACAAATAAAAGGAAACAGTATATTCATTTATTATGAGATTTTTCAAAGTTTTCATATATAGCAAATTTTAATGCTGAAAAAATTATAGAGGTATTAGAAAACGTTGGGCCTGAAAAATTTATAGCTATAGTTTCTGACACTGAAATGTCGATGATAGCAGCAAAAAAACAGGTTACAGAGAAATATCTGCAAATTTTACCTATAAGATGCATTGCACATCACATCCAGCTTATCTGTAGCAGTATTTGTAAATTACCTCATGTGAAAAAAGGTTTATCTAATTGTCAAACAATTATAAGTTTTTTTAGGAATTCTTACTCTGCTAGCGCTGCTCTCAGAGAAGAAATTATATATATCTTTACTCTTGGTGGAAATTTAAAATCAACAACTAAGACCCAGTGATCAATGGCATGGGATTCTTGTGAATCTATATTATGTAACGAAACAAACATTAAATCTGCAAGTTTTACTATTCAATTTTTATATTATCTCATTTCACTCCTATTTCACAATATTATATATATATATTTTCTATTGCTATATCATTGTACTACCAACTCTTTTTCTATGCGACCATATAACACAATTGTACTTTTATGACCATATTTTACTTACACTTTTTAATTTTAATTTTTTAATAGGTTTTAGAACAAGAAGCTCAAATTTTTAGTCATGCAAATTCTGTAAAAAATCTAATTAATGATCGTCAATTTTGGATTGACATAAAGCAATTACGGAATATTCTTGGCCCAGCAAAATGAGCTATAAAAAATGTAGAATTTCGAACCACTGTGTTAGCAGATATATTTGTTGAACTGGTAAAAATGGCAATCGCAATCCAAGAGACATCTGTTTATATAATAGTCTATTTCGGCATGATTGCATTGCTATTTATAATAAGCGATGGAAAGAATTTGATGTAGAATTGTATCTTTTGGCTTTTTTTTTACACCTGACTTATTGTGGTATTTAAAATGTTTAATATACAGGATTAAATTTAGTATAACCTACATCTACTTTTAAATTAATTAATTAATAGTCAATTTTATTAATAGTGTAGAATATACCAAATTTAGTTTATATATGCATAGCATGCTTTTGAGAATGTACTTCTACTTTACTATTATTATTATTTTTATTTTTTTAATAAGCGATTTTCTTGAGCCTGGCACATACAAAAATTATATTCTTAAAAAAGCATTAGAAATATGAAAACAATTAGGTGGTGGTTGAATAAGTGCCGATCTCTTAAAAACTCAGATGAGTTTGTACAAAAATTATGAGGCCCCCTTTGATGATGGATTTATTGCATCTGCTGATACAATTACTAATTGGTGAATGTCTATAGACCTTAAAAAAAATGAAGATCATATTAAAACCCTTGCTCTAAAAATACATTCTGTTTCCCCTTATAATGCCACCTATAAGTGTGTATTTAGTATATTGAACTGGTATTTTGGAAAAAGACGTACTAGGTGTATTAATTTTTTCTCTCTTATTATATTTTACATTATTGCTACAAATGTTTGCTTTTTCTAGATTAAGCATTGAATGCCTAGAGGTTATGGCCCAGATGCATTCATTTCTAGTCGAAAACACTAAATCAGAACTAAATTATGTAGATCAAAATATTAGCCAAGAAGATCTTTTGTCAATTTTTAATCAAATAGCAAATTCTATTGAAGATGGCACTGACTTGTTTAGTGAAGAGAATTCATTTTCTTTTCTGGAAGAATTTATGAAAGAAAACACAGAAGATGTTTTAGAAGAACTGGAAGAATTAGTTAATGAAAATTCAATGAATTTAGAAGTTGGAGACTTTATATCTTTATCTTCTAGGTTGGAACCCAATGAATATACAAGTTTAGATGAAAAAGTAATACATAAAGATAGAGATTTTGATGTAAATGATCTGATTAATAATTAGATTAAGAATACATAATTAATGTTAAAGTCCAAAAAATTTATATAAAGAAGCACTTATAGATTTAAACACTACTAGAAATAACTAAATAATGTACCTATATTAAAAAGTTGGGTTCAACTTTATTACCTGATGGATAGATATGAAAAAGCATTCACAGATTTATACAAGTCATTAAAAAGAAAAAAGAATAATAATGTATTATCAGGAGATATATCTCCAATTCGTAAAGTGAATGTGTTTTAGGTTCTGATTATTTAGGTTGTATATTTCCAGTTAGTTATCTATATATTGAATTTATTACTCCTAGTAAGTATTCGCAAATTTTTTTTTTTGTTTAATTGAATTACTGGACCATTTTTATTGACCCACTAAAAAAATTATTATCATTTTTAACTATGATCAACGAATATCTGCAAGTAGTCTACTTGTCCTTTATTTCAATTCAACCACACTATTTATTTGCCTTTGGATTCCCAATGACCAATAACTATACAATAGAAAGTAGCTATTCTGAAGATTTATAACATCTAAAGTTTGTAACTCCACATTTTCTCAATATTCATCTCGACACATACCGATAAGTTTTTTTGGATCAATAAATACCAATGTTTTGCTTATTGTTGAGTATATCATATTAATCATTATTATTTTATTGCATGATCCACGAATACATAATAGTTATAGTTATTTATCTGCATAATCTTCAATACTTTATCTTAAAAAAAAAAAAAAAAAAAAAAAAAAAATAGTAAATGAAAGTATTTATAATGAAACTAGTATTTATTCGCCTATATGTAGCCTTTTTTAATAGAGAAAACTAAAATAAAATGGGCCGTATATTCATTCCTGATATAAGTACACCTGAAGATATCTGTAAACAAATTATAAAGCTTGCAAATGAAGGTACAACACCCTTGCAAATTGGTGTACATCTTAGAAACTTGTATAATTTTGAACCAATTAAGAACATTACAGTAAATAAAATTCTTCGAATCTTGAAGTATAAAGGTAGGCTTTTTTTTAAAAAAAAATAATAAATAATAAAAATAAAAATAAAAAATAAGAAAAAAAAGCCTCTGATTAAGTAATGTTGTTGATTCATTTCTTTTAAGGTTTAGCACCCGAGATTCCTGAAGATCTTTACCACTTGATCAAGAAAACAGTTACTATTTATAAACACTTAGAATGTAATCGTAGTGCTAAGGATTCTAAATTCTGGTTAATTTTAATAGAATCAAGAATTCACTGCCTTGCCAGATTCTATAAACATTAGAACAACTTCATCCAGACTGGAAATTGTATCCTTAGACTTACTCTTTATATTTATCTGGGAGTTTGTCTTTTAGTTATACTACATGTGATGTATTTTATTAGGCAGTAAAGAGTTATTAATAAAGATTAAAGATTTAATTTCTAATGAATTTAGATCTCTACATTTACTACTACAATTTTCTGTGTAAACTACATCTCTCTTTCTTTTTTTTTTTTTTTTTGTACTGAACAAATATGGAATGTAACAGATCAGGGCAGTTTATATAACAAATTCTAATATAATGTCAGTATTATCCTTAATTTTTTTATAGCATAGTGAACTTTCGATAATATTTTTTTCTCCAATAATTTCACAAGGATATATATAGTGATAAAGATGCTTAAATTCTGGTTAATTTTACCAGATTGAGAATCTGCCACCTCATCAGATTATACAAAGTAGTAGAACAACTTTCTTCAAACTGGAAGATCAGATTTTTTATATTTTTGCTAGGAGCTTACTATAGTCTGCCTTTCAATTATCAGTATCAGTGTTACAGCTTTATTGGGTGCTAGAGAATAATTGATTTATTCAAAAGGTTAGCGTAAAGATTTGAACTCCTGAAGAATTCAAATCTCTACATTTTATTATATAATTGAACTTTTTTCTTGTTAAACTTCTACTAAAGACATTTCTGATTCATGTTAATTAGTAGACAGATAAAACATGAAAATACAACATTTATTCATTATGTAAATCTGAAAGTATTAATGATCCGAACAGAATATTCTAGTTTGACTATTGATATGAATATTGAATTGTAGATAAGATGAAAATAAAGTATTATTAATTATCAAAAACTTGCTAGTATGAATGACTCAGATGGATATTTTGACTTTTAATTAGAGTTCAGAAGATGAAATAAGTCATTAATTGTAAAAACCCTATAGGTATGAATGGTTTGAACATAATATTATAGCTTGGTTATTGTCATGAATGAAATAAGGCATTCATTTATTGTTAAAATCTGTAGGCATGAATAATCCAGACTAACCGGAGTTAGGAAAGATTAAAATAAGGCATTCATTCATTATCAAAAGTCTGCAGGGTATGAATGATTTGGATGGATTAGTTATTGTTATAAATGGAATTGGAGTTAAGAAGAATGAAATTATAGATGGAATATATATACCATATATCAGTTGTGCATTAATGTTACTTGCTCTCCCTTTACTTCGATCCTGGTCATGTTAGCACATGGAATTGGGATTAGTGGTTAGCAGTTAGGATGGGTATTCAAATTTTAAAATGATAGAGTTAGGGATGGTAAAAAATTGGTTTTTAAATGATTTTTATGTTTTTTAACCTGATTTAATAAAATGTTATAAACCATTATTGATTATGATACTAATGAAAATTACTGCACCTGGTTGGATAATTTTAATTTCAGTATTGCCGTGATATTTAAATAATATTAGATATAATGAAATGATGTTAATTAAAATCACATTTTAAAGCAATATTGATTTAAAACATTGTGTTTTAAATCATTTGCCATCCCTAGATAGAGTTTGTATTTTATCAGTATAAGAATTTTGGAATTTACTAATTTACCCCAACTTCTAATAGGTTGTACTAATTATTCACTTAGCGGGGTACTTATATTATTAATCAAAATTTTTTTGCACTCCAATAATGAAGTTGGGGAGAAATTAGGGTGCTCAGAATTTTGATATATACTATATTTTAGATTTTACATTAGATGAAATTTGTTTTAGATTTTGTCTGTTAATCTTTTATACTGTTAAAAGTTTCTAATATCATTGTAAATTACAGTAATGCATGATAAATTCAAAGGAGAGTTGAATTCTAACAAATTTATAAACTTTTCTTAAAGCTTATTATCTATAAAAATTAATAATCTATATGCTACATACTCTATAAAAAAATCAACTTAGCTTTATATTAAAGTTGTATAATAAATTTAGATAAATCAAATAACTTCAAATAACTTTTAGTAAGCATAATAAAATAATAAAACAATAAAACAAACAACTACTATAATAATAATTAAAAAAATTCATATTAATAACAATTAATTAATTGAATATAGTCTTACAATTCTAGTCATCATCGCTATAGTGCATTCGTGTATTTTTAAGTGTTGACTAGACTATAAAGTGTATCAATTACTATTTTTTTTTGTTTTTTTTTTGATATTTCTTATTGTAAAGTCATAGATAATGTTTGACCCATCTTCAAATGAGAAGATGGATTAGACATAGTCTATATGACTTTACAATAAGAAATGTCAAAAAAAAAAATTGAATTGACACACTTTATAGTCTAAATGCGCTATAATGTATATTATTTGACATCTTACTATAATCAGACTGCCAAATAATCAAGTTATTTGTCATAGTAAAGATATCAAATAACACCATTATATACTAATAACTTATTTATCTGATATAAGAGAGTTATTTGTAAAAATAACTCCTGTTATTGGATATGAAATATCTAATAACTATATATTTAATATATAGTTATAATTCTTAGCAATTATACAATATCAAATCAAAAATTTTACTTATATTATTTGGCCAGAGTTTGGGATTTTGCCAGGGTTTGATATTTTGCCAGAATTTGGGATTTGACTAGAGTTTGGGATTTGTCCAGAATTTGGGATTTGGCCAGAGTTTGGGATTTGGCCAGAATTTGGAATTTGGTCAGCTTTTGGGATTATAACAACTTAAATAAGATTTTTCTATTTTAGGATTTGGGATTTTTTCACTTGGGATTTGGGTTTGAGTGGGATTTTAAATATTTGTAATTTTGCCAACATGTATAGGTACCCCTAAAGGACCTGAAAATTTCATGAAGTGTATGGTTATTGAACCTAGCTGCCGCACCAATTTTGTCATGAATGATTCTTGCTTTTGATTGGCTATGAGCAATGATCTCTTGATTTTGATTGGCTAAAAGCAATGATCAATAATTTAGGCCAAAGTTACTCAAAATTTTACTAATAAAACTACAGCTACACATTAAGTGAAAAATATTCCTGGGCTAATTTTATCATTGTGCGGGCCTATTTATCTAAAAATTTCTATTTTGGGAATAAAAAATTAAAAAGTTAATTCCAGCCAAAAATTATATAAACAATTATATAATGCGGGCCAAAATTTTGTAGATCATGGTCATTAGCCAATCAAAATCGAGAATCATCCATGACAAAATTGGTGCAGCAGCTATGTTCAATTGTATAGTTATAAAGCATTTTTAATGTTGTACATATGCTAAATCTCATAATTAATTGGTCAATACATTAAACACAGTAAAAAGTAAATTTCTGCACTTAAAATCACAATATGCAATACATATTACTATATTTATCTATTGTATGAGTGTTCGCTTTTGTCTTGATTAAAGTGCATGACAATTAGTTTAAAAATATCTTTTTTTTATTATTGCACTAACTAAATATGTTATGAAACTCAAGAAGAAGCATAATACTGTATTGGCTACTTACCATAGATAGATACGAATATCAAGATAATTTAAAACCTGATTGCTTATAAAATTTAATTGTATATCTATGAGCTTGCCAGATTAGCTATCTCAAAGATCACTAACAATCAGCATCACTATCGAGATGTTGCAGTTGTGGCAATAACCTTGATCATTAAAGGGTTATTAAAATTCGAAATTAATAAGTTGCGTATCGAAATAAGTAGAGCGGAGCTCATGGCAAGGCATAGAATTTTAAACAGCATTTTTACTATGTAAATTATGTGTTAAAGACACTAGCTTCGCTATAAATCGAAAAAAAATAAATTGAGATTCTCTAGTTTTAATGTTGAAACCCCTAATTTTAAAATCGGCTAGTAAGTATCTAAATTCAATACAAAATATGACTATCTTATTCAACATTTCTAAATTAGACTTTTAATCGAATTAAGCTTAGCTACTTATTTGCAAATCATTCATGATTGCCAGTAGATCAATATATTTGATGCACTATAATGATTATTATTTTCATTTAAGATTGCTTAGTCCAAATACTTCAGTTAAGTTGTAGTTAAGTCATGGTTGTGTCGTGGTTGAATTTTTCTTATATAATTATATGAAAAAAGTCATACCTCAGTTGAGTCACAGTTGAAACGTGTTAGAATCTTAGTGATGTAGATTGATGATCTAACTCTTTATTGATATGATAAATACGTAATAATATATATATTATTATTAGCAATGGGAATTTTTAATTGTTAATTACGAATTGTTAACGATAAAAA
Organism: Cetraspora pellucida; assembly: GCA_910591915.1. Classification (NCBI taxonomy): domain Eukaryota; kingdom Fungi; phylum Glomeromycota; class Glomeromycetes; order Diversisporales; family Gigasporaceae; genus Cetraspora; species Cetraspora pellucida. The sequence continues at coordinate 4,206 of CAJVQA010001473.1, read as the reverse complement.
ATTAAAAATTAATTAATAATTTAACAATAATTTCTAAGCAATTAATAAATGAATTATCAATATGCATAGAACAGCATCATAGAAAATGATCCAATTGATGATTTAATCAAATCATTGATTACATCAATGATTGTTTGTATTTATTTAGTATATTCAAGGGATAATTAATAAATGTGTATAAGAATATTTGATCTAAACAATTATTATCACTATTATTGCCATATGCAAAACCTACCATTATTACCATCAGTGATAGAAGACTTTCATTACTGTTGGCAGTTATAAGAGGTTTGCTATTACTATTGGTGTTATAGGAGGTTTATGGTAGTTTGCTATACTGTTAGCACTGTCAGTGTTATTCTGTAAGAGGTTTTTCCATCACTGTTGGTGTATAGGTTTACCAATACTGTTGGTGTTATAGGAGGTTTGCTACTACTGTTAATTCTAGGTTTTATCTGCTATTCTTTCCAGAAATGCAGTATAAGCAAGGATGTATAGGAGATTTACTGTTACTGTTAATATTATAGAATGTACTGTTAATTTCTAGGTTTTATCTACTATTCTTTCCAGAAATTTAAGTAAGAGTAAAGAAATAATTGGTAATCACACAATTTAGTTTTTTTTTTAGAACAAAAAAAATAATGTAAATATAATATTTGTATCTCCTGAAAAATATTTAATAAAAGTATAATGTAGTAATTATTATTGTATATTCATTTAATTGTTAAATATTTAATCACTATATATATTACTCGCAATTATTGTGCTTGCTTACATAAAACAAAAAAAAAGTAAATTCTAAACTTTTCATACTAAAAATCATTATACTTAATTGCTTACATAAAACAAAAAAAACAAATTAAACTTTTTATATTAAAAATCATTGTGCTTGTTCACATAAAACAAATATTAAAATGATATCAAAATCTAAACATGGCAGAAAACCAGGTTCTATTTGGGATTATTTTGAATGGGGAGACTTAATGAATTCAAAGCACTTTCAGGCAATATGTAGTTATTGCCATGATCCAATATTGGGAGTTCCTAAAAGAATGCTTAATCATTTAAAAAATACTTGTAGAAAAATTAGAAAAGAAGTATTAGACATTCTAGATAATATAAAACTTAATAAAAAAAAACATAAACATGTTCGAGTTAATACATCTTCTTCAGATGAAGATAGCAATATTACTGATCCAAATCAAACTCCTAATAATCAAACTCCTAATAATCAAACTTTACCATTGAATAATAATCAACTAATTTATTAACAATTATTAAGAGCTCTTATCTCAGCAAATGTTCTATTTATCTTTATAGAAAATGAAGAGGTTAAGAAGTTATTCAAAATGTTACAACCTTCGTATGCCTTACCATCATGAAAATGGATCAGTACAGAAATCTTAGATAATGTTCATGATGAAATAGAAATTGAAATTCAAAAGTTTGTTGATAACTCTAAATTTTTAACTTTGTTAGGGAATGGATAGACAAATATTTTAAAATGTAGCTTAGTTAATTTCATTGTTACAAATGAAAAATAGCAAAGTCAAATATGGAAAATTTCTGATTTTTCAAACCAATACCATACAGGTATTATAATGTTTGATGTCTATAAAGAAGTAGGAATGTCATTAGATGATAAGTGGGTTGGATTTGTGTTAGATAGTGGTTCAATTATGGCAAAGGCATGACGAATAGTTGATCATGATCCTGAATTACAAGGAAAGATTATAACAGTACTTTGCATGGCACATCAAACTAATTTATTAGTTAAAAAGATTATTAAATCTAAACAATTCGAACCTATAATCTCAAATATGCTTCATATTATTAATCATTTCTATAACTCAAATCAGGCCCTAGCTAAGCTAAGAGAGTTAGAAGAAAATAAAAACTTAACTTCAAAATATCCCTGTATTACAAGATAGGCAACATTTTCAAAAGCCACAGAGACTCTTTTATCAACTCGAAATATTATGTGAATTATAGCTATTATAGATTCGAATCTTTTAACTATTCAAGAAAATAATCATAATAAAATAATTAATATGATTGAAGATACAAGTTTTTGGACAAAACTTGATAAATTTTTTAATATATTAAAACTATATGATTATATAGTTAAAATTTTAGAATCTGATAAAGTAACACTTAGGCATATTTCAGTATGTTGGGCATGACTCAGAAAAATTATTGACGAATTACCTAATGATAGTAATTTTTTAGACTTTAAAGACTTAATGTTAGATGAAATTGATAATTGGTAGGGAAAAATTTACAATCCAATTTTTGTAATTACATGGTTCTTACATCCACACTATCATGGTAAAAGAATAAGAGAGGAAAGACTTCTGCAATTACAAGAAAATGCATATAGCCTATTTTGTTTGCTATATTCAGATAAAGATAATGATGCATTTATTGATGAATGGCTTATGTATTAAAATTATGAAAAATTTTTTAACAAAAATTTATCACTTAACCATCCTAGTATTACTTAATTACCATTAAGATATTGGCGAACTGTATTTATTCATGCACCAAATTTAGCCAAGTTTGCTTGTAGACTTTTTTCTATACTGCCAAATTTAGCAACATCTAAAAGAGTATGGTCATTAATAGATAATATTCATACAGAACAGCATAATCAATTAACACCTTCTAAAACTGCCAAAATGGCAAAAATTGCCTGGTATTTAAAAGGTAAAGCAGATAAAATTAGTTCAACATCAACAATTAATATGCTAGATAAAGATGATGAATTAGATGACTATGATTATGAAGTAGATGAAATAATAAGTAATTTAGAAGAAGTTTCTTTAAAAATTATTAATGATATAGAAAATTTAGATCCAGATAATTGAAATGACTTACCAACTACCTCTCTTTTTGAATTTTTTAATCCTCAATTAATTCATAATATAATTAAATTAGATATTTAGTACTTTAGAAATAGAAATAGTAGTATAGATATAAGAGTTAAGTATCGTAATATTATATAATATATTAATAGATTAAATAGTATTATTTTAATTCCAATTTTTGTAACCTATAGATTAATAGATTAATTGAGATTGTGTGAGCAAATACTCAAATGAAAAGACTTACTAAATATTAATCAAAATAAGTATAGAACTTAAGTAACTATTAAGTAGACTATACAGAGAAATTTGAGTAGATAATTACTGTAAGAATCCATAGATAAATAATTACTTCATAAATTAAATAACACTTGTAAGTATTAAAAGTGAAAAATTATATAATGCTGTTATTTTTTTATTAATAATGATAACTTAATTAATAATTATACTTTTTATCCACAATATATAACAGCAAATGTTGGATCTTTAAAATACTAATGGGTATATATTATGAATCTTATAGTTGTAAAATGACTTTAACTATTTTCATATAGAGAGTGGTAATGATAATGGAAATTCTAACATTGTTACATATTTCTGCAAGTACACTTTTGTGAAACTATTTTCAGATAAAACTATATTAGAGTACATAAAAACTATGATTAATTACTGATTACATTATTTTATCAATGTTTTCTATACATTTTGGATAATTCAATTATTAATTGTTAAAAATGATTTATTAAGTTAACAATTTCCTATTACCAATTAATAATTAGAAATTCCCATCACTAATTATCGTTAATCATGATTTCTTGTTATAGACAAGGTTATATATAGTGTTCCTATAAACCTGAACTGAACTGAACTTTGGTCAAGTTCAGGTTCAGGTTCAGTTTAATACTGAACCTGAACTTAAACTTTTTCTAAAAAAAAGTTCAGTTCAGGTTCAGTATTGAACTTTTAATTTAAGTTCAGATTCAGTTTAAGTTCATAAATTTTAAGTTCAGTTCAGATTCAGGTTCAATGATCTGCAAAATTTGAAGTTCAGTTCAGGTTCAGGTTCAATAATTTGCAAATTTTAAAGTTCAGTTCAGGTTCAATAAACTTGGTTTATAACCTAAACTAAACTAAAAACACTAATTTTAGATTTTTTTATTAAAAATCCAAAATTAAGCATCTTTCCTTTAAAACTAAAAATTATAAAATAAATATATGCCAATATGATGTATTTTTATATGTAGAACAAAGTTACTTAAAGAATGAAAATAGGATTAATTAGTAAAATTTCAAGAATTATAACAATTTTCATAATTTTATTAATAAAATTATAAAAAATATT